>CAXDIO010000126.1:0-102000 GCA_963989345.1 Clangula hyemalis
AATCATGACAGCGTCATCACAGCATTAACACAACATCATCACATCATCATGCGGAAATGATGCTGTGATGACACTGATATGATGCTTTGATGATGCAGTGATGATGCTGTGAGGATGCAGTGAGGACACAGTGATGATGTTGTGCTGATGCTGATGCTGTGATGATCATCCAGGCGTGATGCTGTGATGATCATCCACCTCACCATCCTCACAGCATCATTACTTCAGAATCACAGCATCATCACTGCATCATCACAGCGTCACCACTGCATCATCACAGCATCATCAAAGCATCACAGCGTAATCAAAGCGTCATCACAGCTTCATCACGGTATCAACACAGCATTATCACATCATCATCACAGAATCATCATGCCATCATCACAGCATCATCGCAGCATCATCACAGCATCATTAAAGCATCACAGCGTCATCAAAGACTCATCACAGCGTCATCACAGCATCACCACTGCGTCATCAGGGCGTCATCAAAGCACCATCACAGCTTCATCACAGCATCATCACAGTGTCATCAAAGCGTCATCACAACATCATCAGCGCGTCATCACTGAATCATCACAGCGTAATAACTACATCATCAGTGCGTCATCACAGCGTCATCACAGCATCACTACAGCATCAACACAGCAACATCTCAGCGTCATCACTACATCATCGCAGCGTCATCACTGCATCATCACAGCATCGTAAGTGCATCATCACAGCATCATCACAGCATCATAAAAACATCATCACATCATCATCATTGTATCATCACAGCATCATCATAGCGTCATCAGAGCATTATCGCTGCCTCATCACTGCATCATCACAGCATCATCACTGCATCATCACAGCATCACAACAGCATCATCACTGCATCATCAAATCATGATCACTGCATCATGAAAGTGTCATCACAGCATCACCACAGCATCATCACAACAGTATCACAGTATCACAGAGTCATCACAGCGTCATCATCACATCATCACTACACCATTACTGTGTCATCACAGCATCATTACTGCATAATCACGACATCATCACGGTGTCATCGCAGCATAATCACAGCATAATCAGAGCATCACAACAGCATCATCGCATCATCATCACTGCATCATCATTGCATTATCACAGCATCATCACTGCACCACAACAGCATCATCGCAGCATCATCACAGCATCACGACATCATCAAAGCGCCATAAAAGCGTCATCACAGCATCATCACTGCGTCATCACTCCATCATCACAGCATCATCAAAGCATCACAGCGTCATCACAGTATCATCACAGCATCATCACTGCATCATTACAGCGTCATCACAGCGTCATCACAGCTTCATCACAACATCATCAGAGCGTCATTACAGCATCATGAAAGCACCATCACAGCGTCATCACAGCATCATCGCAGCATCATCACAACATCATCACAGCATCACAGTGTCATCAAATTATCATCACTGCATCATCAGAGTATCACCAGAACTTCATCGCAGCATCATCAAAGCAACATCACAGCGTCACTACTGCAACATCACTGCATCATCTGAGCATCATCACAGCCTCATCACAGCACCATCACAGCGTTATCACAGCGTCATCAAAGCATCATCACAACATCATGAAAGCGTCATCACAGTATCATCACAGTGTCATCAAATCATTATCACAGCATCATAAGAGCATCATTTCTGGTGCCAACACAGAAATCTTGTTTTTTTTGACCATGGGGCACTTTACTCAGCACCTGGCCTGATGGCCGCAGACGGGTCCCTATCTTTTAGGGGAAAAAGAATCCTGGGCCAGGAGCTGGCAGGGCTCATTGAGAGGGCTTTAAACTAGGTAAGAAGGGGGATGGGGCTGAAGCAAGGATTGTTGGGGCTGTGCCGGGGGAACAATGGCAAGGCCGGAGGATAGGGCAATGGCCCAGCTGAAGTGCATCTACACCAATGCTCTGATGATGCTCTGATGATGCAGTGATGTTGCAGTAGTGACGCTGTGATGACGCTTTGATGATGCTGTGATGACGCGGTGATGATGATATGATGATGATATGATGATGCAGTGATGATACTGTGATGACGCTGTGATGATGCAGTGATTATGCATTAATGATTCTGTGATGATGCTGAGATGATATTTTGATGATGCAGTGATGACGCTGTGATGACCTTATTATGATGCTGTGATGAGGCTGTGATGATGCAGTGATCATGTAGTGGTGATGATGTGATGACGCAGGGATTCTGCAGTAATGATACAGTGATGATGCGGTGATGATACTGTGATGTTGCAGTAATGACGCTGCGATGAAGTTATGATGATGCAGTGCTGATACTGTGATGACGCAGTGATGATGCAGTGATTATGCAGTAATGATACTGAGATGATGCAGTTATGATGCAGTGGTGATGCATTGATGACGCTGTAATTATGATGTGATTATGTAGTGATGATGTAGTGATTACGCTGTGATGATGCAGTGAGGAAGCACTAATGATGCTGTGATGTTGCTGAGATGATGCTGTGATGATTCATTAATGATGCAGTGATGATGCTGTGATGATGCTATGATTATGTTTTGATGATGCCTTGATGATTCTGTGATGACGCTGTGATGACTCTGTCGTGATGCTCTGATAACGCTGTCGTGATGCTGTGATGATGTTGTGATGATGCAATGATTATGCTGTGATGATGTAGTAATGATGATGTTATGATGCCGAGGTGATGCAATGATGATGCTGTATTGACGCAGTGATGGTGCTGTGATGATGCAGAGTTTATGCAGTTATGACACTGTGATTATGCTTTGATGACGACGCAATGGTGATGTGACGATGCAGTGATGATGCTGTGATGATGCTGTGACGATGCAGTGATTACGCTGCGATGATGATGTGATGATGCTGCGATGATGCTGTGATGATGCAGTGATAATGATGTGATAATGCTGTGATGATGATGTGATGACGCAGTGATGATGATGTGATGATTCAGTGATTCTGCAGTATTGATACTGTGATGATGCTGAGATGATGCTGTAACGATGCAGTGATGATACAGTGATAATGCTGTGACGATGCTTCGATGATGTTGTGATGATTCTGTGATGATGCAATTATGATGCTGTGATGATGCACTGATAATGCTGTTATGACGCTGTGATGACGTAGTAATGATGCTGTGATGATGCAGTGTTTACGCAGTTATGACGCTGTGATGATGCTTTGGTGAAGTTCTGATGATGCAGTGATGGTGCTGTGATGACGCATTGATGATGCTTAGATGATGCTGTGATGATGCTCTGATGATGCTGTGATGATGCAGTGATGATGATGTGATGATGCTGTGATGATGCAGTGATAATGCAGTGATGATGTTGTGATGACGCAGTGATGATGCTGCGATGATGCTATGGTGATGATGTGATGATGCTGTGATGACGCTGTGATGACGCTTGGATGACGCTATAGTGATTCTGTGATGATGCTGTAGTGGTACTATGATGATGCTGTGAGGATGCTGCGATGACGCTCTGATGACGCAGTAATCATGATGTAATGATCCTGTGATGACGCTGCGATGACACTGTCGTGATGCTGTGATGACGCTGTGATGATACTGAGATGACGTTGTGATGATGCAGTGATGATGCAGTGATGACGCAGTAATGATGCTGTGATCATGTAGTGATGATGTAGTGATTATGCTGTGATGACGCAGTGATGATGCTGTGATTATGATGTGATGATGCATTGATCATGATGTGATGATGCTCTGATGATGCAGTGATGACTCTCTGATGATGCAGTGATAATGTAGCCATGATGCTGCGATGATGATGTGATGATGTAGTGATAATGATGTGATGATGCAGGGATGATGATGTGATGATGCAGGGATGATGATGTGATGATGTTGTGTTAATGCTGTGATGACGCTGTCATGATTCTGTGACGATGCAGTGACGATGCTGTGATGACCCTGTCATGATGTTGTGATGACGCTGTCGTGATGCTGTGATGATGCTGTGATGACAATATGATGACGTAGTTATGATGCTGTTATGATGCAGTCATTATGCAGTGATGATGCAGATATGAGGCTGTGATGACGCTGTGATGATATTGTGATGATGCTGCGATGATGATGTGATGACGCAGTGATGATGCTGCGATGACTCTGTGATGACCCTATCGTGATTATGTGATAACGCTGTGATGATGCTGTGATGATGCAATGATGATGCTGTGATGATGCTGTGATGATGCTGTGATTCTGAAGTAATGATGCTGTGAGGATGGTGAGGTGATGCTGTGATGACGCAGTGATGATGATGTGATTACGCAGCGATGATGCTGTAATGATTTTGTGATGATGATGTGATGATGCTGTGATGATGATGTGATGATGATGTGATGACGCAGATATGACGCTGCGATGATGAAGTGATGATGCAGTGATGACTCTGTGATGATGCTGTGATGATGCAATGATGATGCTGTGATGACGCAGTGTTTATGCAGTTATGACGCTGTGATGACCCTGTTATGATGCCTGTATGAGGATGCGATGATGCTGTGACTATGCAGTGATGATGCAGTGATGATGCTGCGATGATGTAGTGATGATGCTGCGATGATGATATGATGATGCAGTGATGATACTGTGATAACATTGTGATGACGCAGTGATGATGCAGTGATGATGCTGTAATGATGCAGTGATTACGCAGTAATGATGCTGTAGTGACGTTGCGATTATGCTGTGATGATGCTGTGATGTTGCTGTGGTGACGCTGTGTTGAGGGTGTTGTGATGCTCTGATAACGCTGTTGTGATGCTGTGATGATGCTACGATGATGTTGTGATGATGCTGTGATGACATAGCGATGATGCTGTGATGATGCAATTATGGTACTGTGATGATGCAGTGATGATATAGTGATGACGTTGTGATGATGCATTGATGATGCTGTATTGATCCTGTGATGACGCAGTGATTTTGCAGTGATGACACCGTGATGACGCTGTAATGATGCAATGAGTAAGCAGTAATGATAATGCGGTGATGCTGTGATTATGCTGTGACGATGAGGTGATGATGCAGTGATTATGCAGTGATGATGCTGTCATGATACTCTAATGATGCTCTGATGATGCAGAGATGATGCAGTGATGTTGCTGTGATGATGATGTGATGATGCAGTGATGATAATGTGATGATGCTGTGATAATGCAGTGATTATGCTGTAATGATGCTCTGATGACACTGAGATAATGCTCTGATGCTGTAGATATGATGCTGTGAAGATGCAGGGAGGACGCAGAGATGATGCTGTGATGACAATGTGAAGATGCTGTGATGATGCAGTGATGGCGCAGTGATGATGCTGTGATGACACTGTGATTATGTGGTGATGATGATATGATGATGCTGTGATGATGCTGTGATGATGCTGTGATTATGCAGCTATGACGCTGTGATGACATAGTGATGATGCTGTGATGACGCTATGATGATGCTGTGATGATGCTGTGATGATGCTGTGATGATGATGTCATGATGCAATGATGATGCAGTGGTGATGCTCTGATGATGCTGTAATGATGCTGTGACGATGAAGTGATGGTGCAGTGATGATACTGTGATGACACTGTGATGATGCAGTGATGATTCAGTGATGATTCTGTTATGATGCTATGATGACGCTATTATGATGCTGTGATGACGCTGCGACGATGATATGATGATCCTGTGATTACTCTGCGATGACGTTTTGATGACACTGCTATGATGCTGTGATGATGCTTTGATGATGCAGTGATGACGCAGTAATGATGCTGTGATCATGTAGTGATGATGTAGTGATTATGCTGTGATGACGCAGTGATGATGCTCTGATGATGCAGTGATGACTCTGTGATGATGCAGTGATAATGTAGCTATGATGCTGTGATGATGATGTGATGATGTAGTGATAATGATGTGATGATGCAGGGATGATGATGTGATGATGCAGGGATGATGATGTGATGATGTTGTGTTAATGCTGTGATGACGCTGTCATGATTCTGTGACGATGCTGTGATGATGCTGTGATGACAATATGATGACGTAGTTATGATGCTGTTATGATGCAGTCATTATGCAGTGATGATGCAGATATGAGGCTGTGATGACGCTGTGATGATATTGTGATGATGCTGCGATGATGATGTGATGACGCAGTGATGATGCTGCGATGACTCTGTGATGACCCTATCGTGATTATGTGATAACGCTGTGATGATGCAATGATGATGCTGTGATGATGCTGTGATGATGCTGTGATTCTGAAGTAATGATGCTGTGAGGATGGTGAGGTGATGCTGTGATGACGCAGTGATGATGATGTGATTACGCAGCGATGATGCTGTAATGATTTTGTGATGATGCTGTGATGATGATGTGATGATACTGTGATGACGCAGATATGACGCTGCGATGATGAAGTGATGATGCAGTGATGACTCTGTGATGATGCTGTGATAACGCAGTGATGATGCTGTGATGATGCAATGATGATGCTGTGATGACGCAGTGTTTATGCAGTTATGACGCTGTGATGACCCTGTTATGATGCCTGTATGAGGATGCGATGATGCTGTGACTATGCAGTGATGATGCAGTGATGATGCTGCGATGATGCAGTGATGACGTTACGATGATGATATGATGATGCAGTGATGATAATGTGATGATGCTGTGATAATGCAGTGATTATGCTGTAATGATGCTCTGATGACACTGAGATAATGCTCTGATGCTGTAGATATGATGCTGTGAAGATGCAGTGAGGACGCAGAGATGATGCTGTGATGACAATGTGAAGATGCTGTGATGATGCAGTGATGGCGCAGTGATGATGCTGTGATGACACTTTGATTATGTGGTGATGATGATATGATGATGCTGTGATGATGCTGTGATGATGCTGTGATTATGCAGCTATGACGCTGTGATGACATAGTGATGATGCTGTGATGATGCTGTGATGATGATATCATGATGCAGTGGTGATGCTCTGATGATGCTGTAATGATGCTGTGACGATGAAGTGATGGTGCAGTGATGATACTGTGATGACACTGTGATGATGCAGTGATGATTCAGTGATGATTCTGTTATGATGTTATGATGACGCTATTATGATGCTGTGATGACGCAGCGACGATGATATGATGATCCTGTGATTACTCTGCAATGACGTTTTGATGACACTGCTATGATGCTGTGATGATGCTTTGATGACGCAGTGATGACGCTGTGATGACGCTGTGATGATGCTGTGATGATGCTGTGATGACGCTGTGATTATGCTGTGATGATGCAGTGATTATGCTGTGATGATGTTGTGATGATGCTGTTATGATGCAATGATGATGATGAGATGATGCAGTGATGATGATGTGATAATGCAGTGATGATACTGGTACGACGCTGTTATAATGCAGTGATTATGCAGTAATGATGCTGTGATAATGCTTAGATGATGCTGTGATGATGTAGTGATTGTGCAGTGATGATGCAGTCATGATGCAGTCATGATGCTTTGATGACAATGCCAAGATACTCTGATGATGCTGTGATGATTGCTTGATGACGCTGAGATGATGCTGTGAGAGTGCAGTGATGATGCAGTGTTTATGCTGTGATGATGCTCTGATTATGTTGTGATGATGCTGTGATGATGCTGTGATGATATTGTGATGATGCAGTGATGATGTTGTGATAACGCAGTGATGATGCTGTGATGATGTTGTGATGATGCAGTGAAGATAATGGGATGATGCAGTGATGATGTTTTAATGGCGACGTGATGATGCTGTGATGATGCTGTGATGATGCAGTGAAGATAATGGGATGATGCAGTGATGATGATGTCATGATGCAGTGATGATACTGTGATCACGCTGTGATAATGCATTGATTATGCAGGAATGATGCTTTGATGATGCTGAGATGATGCTGTGATGATGCAGTGGTGGTGCAGTGATGATGCAGTGATGACGCAGTGATGATGCTGCGATGATGATTTGAAGATGCTGTGATGATGCAGTGATGGTGCTGTGAAGGCGCAGTGGTGATGCTTTCATTATGCTGTGATGATGCAGTGATTATGCAGCTGTGGTGCTGTGATGATGCTGTGATGATACTGTGATGACATTGTGATGACGGAGTGATGATGCTGTGATGACACTCTGATGATGTTGTGGTGATAATGTGATGATGCTGTGATGATGCTGAGACGATGCTGTTATGACGCTGTGATGACGGAGTGATGATGCTGTGATGACACTGATGATGTTGTGGTGATAATGTGATGATGCTGTGAAGATACTGTGATAACGCTTTTATTATGCAGTATTCATGCAGTAATGATTCTGTGATGACGCTGCGATGACACTGTCGTGATGCTGTGATGACGCTGTGATGATACTGAGATGACGTTGTGATGATGCAGTGATGATACTGTGATGACGCTGTGATAATGCAGTGATTATGCGGAAATGATGCTGTGATGACACTGAGATGATGCTTTGATGATGCAGTGATGATGCTGTGAGGATGCAGTGAGGACACAGTGATGATGTTGTGCTGATGCTGTGATGATGTTTTGATTACGCAGTGATGATGCTGTGGTGATGCAGTGATGATGCAGTGATGATGCAGTGATCAAAGCGTCATCACAGCATCATCACAGCATCGTCGCAGTGTCATCGAAGCGTCATCACTGCATCATCGCAGCGTCATCACTGCATCATCACAGCATCAACACTGCATCATCACTGCATCATCACAACATCATCAAATAATCATGAAAGCATCACAGCTTCATCAAAGCATCATCAGAGCGTCAACACTGCATCTTCACTGCATCATCACAGCATCATCACAGCATAATCACATCATCATCACTGCATCATTGCATCATCATCACAGCATCACCAAATATTCGCAGAGTCATCATTGCATCATCACAGAATCATCAAAGCACCATCATAGTGTCATCAGAGCATTATCGCTGCCTCATCACTGCCTCATCACTGCATCATCACTGCGTCATCACAACATCATCACTTCAACATCACAGCAACATCACACTGTCATCAAAGCGTCATCACAGCATCATTACTGCATCATCACAGCATCATAACACATCATCACCACATCACAACAGCATCATCACAGCATTATAACAGCATCGTCCAGGCGTCATCACTGCATCATCACAGCGTCACCACAGCGTCATCACTGCATCATCACAGCATCATCAAAGCATCACAGCGTAATCAAAGCGTCATCACAGCTTCATCACGGTATCAACACAGCATTATCACATCATCATCACAGAATCATCATGCCATCATCACAGCATCATCGCAGCATCATCACAGCATCATTAAAGCATCACAGCGTCATCAAAGACTCATCACAGCGTCATCACAGCATCAACACAGCATCATCACAGTGTCATCAAAGCGTCATCACTACATCATCGCAGCGTCATCACTGCATCATCACAGCATCATCACAATATTATCACAGCCTCACCACAGCGTCATAACTGCATCATCACTGCATCATCACTGTATCATCAGAGCATCATCACATCATTTCACTGCATGATCACAGCATAATAACAGCATCATCACGGCATCATCACAACATCATCACTGCATCAACACAACATCATCACAGAATCATCACTGAATCATCACAGCGTCATCACAGCATCACAACAGCATCATCACTGCATCATCAAATCATGATCACTGCATCATGAAAGTGTCATCACAGCATCACCACAGAATCATCACAACAGTATCACAGTATCACAGAGTCATCACAGCGTCATCATCACATCATCACTGCACCATCACTGTGTCATCACAGCATCATTACTGCATAATCACAACATCATCACGGTGTCATCGCAGCATAATCACAGCATAATCAGAGCATCACAACAGCATCATCGCATCGTCATCACTGCATCATCATTGCATCATCACAGCATCATCACTGCATCATCACAGCATCACAACAGCATCATCGCAGCATCATCACAGTATCATCAAAGCATCACAGCATCATCACAGAATCATCACTGTATCATCGCGGCGGTATCACTGCATCATCACAGCATGATCACAGCATTATCACTGCATCATGACAGCATCATCACAACATCCTCACAGCATCACGGCATCATCAAAGCGCCATAAAAACGTCATCACAGCATCATCACCCCATCATCACAGCATCATCACAGCATGATCACAGCATCATCACTGCGTCATCACTCCATCATCACAGCATCATCAAAACATCACAGCGTCATCACAGTATCATCACAGCATCATCACAGCTTCCTCACGGCGTCATTACATCATCAGTACAGTGTCATCAAAGCGTTATCACAGAATCATCACTGCATCATCACAGCATCATCACTGCATCATCAGAGTGTCATCACAGCATCATTACTGCGTCATCACTGCATCATCATATAATCATGACAGCATTATAGCTGTATAATCGCAGCATCATCAAAGCATCATCACAGCATCATCAAAGCGTCATCAAATCATCATCACAGCATCATCACAACAGCGTCACCACAGCATCATAAGAGCATCATTTCTGGTGCCAACACAGAAATCTTGTTTTTTTAGACCATGGGGCACTTTACTCAGCACCTGGCCTGATGGCCGCACACGGGTCCCTATCTTTTAGGGGAAAAAGGATCCTGGGCCAGGAGCTGGCAGGGCTCATTGAGAGGGCTTTAAACTAGGTAAGAAGGGGGATGGGGCTGAAGCAAGGATTGTTGGGGCTGTGCCAGGGGGAACAATGGCAAGGCCGGAGGATAGGGCAATGGCCCAGCTGAAGTGCATCTACACCAATGCTCTGATGATGCTCTGATGATGCAGTGATGTTGCAGTAGTGACGCTGTGATGACGCTTTGATGATGCTGTGATGACACTGTGATGATGCGGTGATGATGATATGATGATGCAGTGATGATGCTGTGATGATGCAGTGATGATGATATGATGATGCAGTGATGATGATGTGATGATTCTGTGACAATGTATAGAATCATAGAATCATAGAATCTCCTGAGTTGGAAGGGACCCTTAAGGATCATCAAGTCCAACTCTTGACACCGCATAGGTCTACCCAAAAGTTCAGATTATGTGACTAAGTGCACAGTCCAATCTCTTCTTAAATTCAGACAGGCTCGGTGCAGTGACCACTTCCCTGGGGAGCCTGTTCCAGTGTGCAACCACCCTCTCTGTGATGTAGTGATGATGCAGTGAAGATGCTGTGAGGATACTGTGATGATGCTGTGATGCTGCAGTGATGAAGCTGCGATCCTGCTGTGATGATGCAGTGATGATGATGTGATGATGCAGGGATGATGATGTGATGATGTTGTGTTAATGCTGTGATGACGCTGTCATGATTCTGTGACGATGCAGTGATGATGCTGTGATGACCCTGTCATGATGTTGTGATGACGCTGTCGTGATGCTGTGATGATGCTGTGATGACAATATGATGACATAGTTATGATGCTTTTATGATGCAGTCATTATGCAGTTAAGATGCAGATATGAGGCTGTGATGACGCTGTGATGATGCTGTGATGATGCTGCGATGACGCTGTGATGACCTTATCGTGATTATGTGATAACGCTGTGATGATGCTGTGATTCTGAAGTAATGATGCTGTGATGATGCTGAGGTGATGCTGTGATGATGCAGTGATGACACTGCTGTGATGATGATGTGATTACGCAGCGATGATGCTGTAATGATTTTGTGATGATGATGTGATGATGTCATGGGTTTGTGAAGGGTAGGTCCTGCCTAACTAACCGGATTTCCTTTTATGATAAGATCACCCGTATGGTGGACCAAGGGAAACCAGCTGATGTGATTTTTTTGGACTTCAGCAAGGCTTTTGACACGGTTTCCCATAGGATCCTACTGGACAAAATGTCCACCATACTGCTAAATAAAAACATCATACGATGGGTGAGCAATTGGCTAACGGGCAGGGCCCAAAGGGTTATGGTAAATGGGGCTGCGTCAGGCTGGCGGGCGGTCACCAGTGGGGTCCCTCAAGGCTCCATTTTAGGGCCGGTACTTTTCAATATTTTTATAAACGATCTGGATGTAGGAATAGAGGGTATTTTGAGCAAGTTTGCTGATGACACCAAACTTGGAGGAGTTGTGGACTCGAATGAGGGTGGAAAGGCCTTGCAGAGGGACCTGGATAGGTTGGAGAGCTGGGCGATCACCAACCGCATGAAGTTCAATAAGAGCAAGTGCCGGGTCCTGCACCTGGGACGGGGAAACCCTGGCTGCACGTACAGACTGGGCGATGAGACGCTGGAGAGCAGCCTAGAAGAGAGGGATCTGGGGGTCGTGGTAGACAGCAAGTTGAATATGAGCCAGCAGTGTGCCCTGGCAGCCAGGAGGGCCAAGCGTGTCCTGGGGTGCATCAAGCACGGCATCGCTAGTAGGTCACGGGAGGTGATTGTCCCGCTCTACTCTGCGCTGGTGCGGCCTCACCTCGAGTACTGTGTGCAGTTCTGGGCACCGCAGTATAAAAAGGACATGAAACTGTTGGAGAGTGTCCAGAGGAGGGCTACGAAGATGGTGAAAGGCCTGGAGGGGAAGACGTACGAGGAACGGCTGAGGTCACTGGGCCTGTTCAGCCTGGAGAAGAGGAGGCTGAGGGGAGACCTCATCACAGTCTACAACTTCCTCGTAAGGGGGTGTCGAGAGGCAGGAGACCTTTTCTCCATTAACACCAGTGACAGGACCCGCGGGAACGGGGTTAAGCTGAGGCAGGGGAAATTTAGGCTAGACATCAGGAGGGGGTTCTTCACGGAGAGGGTGGTTGCACACTGGAACAGGCTCCCCAGGGAAGTGGTCACTGCACCGAGCCTGTCGGAATTTAAGAAGAGATTGGACTGTGCACTTAGTCACATGGTCTGAACTCTTGGGTAGACCTGTGCGGTGTCAAGAGTTGGACTAGATGATCCTTAAGGGTCCCTTCCAACTCAGGAGATTCTATGATTCTATGATTCTATGCTGTGATGATGCAGTGTTTATGCAGTTATGACGCTGTGATGACCCTGTTATGATGCCTGTATGAGGATACGATGATGCTGTGACTATGCAGTGATGATGCAGTGATGATGCTGCGATGATGCAGTGATGACGTTGCGATGATGATATGATGATGCAGTGATGATACTGTGATAAAGTTGTGATGACGCAGTGATGATGCTGTAATGATGCAGTGATTATGCAGTAATGATGCTGTAGTGACGCTGCGATTATGCTGTGCTGATGCTGTGATGTTGCTGTGGTGACGCTGTGTTGAGGGTGTTGTGGTGTTCTGATAACGCTGTTGTGATGCTGTGATGATGCTACGATGATATTGTGATGATGCTGTGATGATACCGTGATGATGCAGTGATGATGCTGTGATGCTGCTGCGATGACGCTGTGGTGACGATGTGATGATGCAGTGATGATGCAGTTATGATGCAGTGATGATGCAGTTATGACGCTTTAATGACATTGTGATGATATTGTGATTATGCTGTGATGACATAGCGATGATGCTGTGATGATTCTGTGATGACACTCTGATGATGATGTGATGATGCTGTGATGATGCTGTTATAACACTGTGATGACACTGTGATGATGCTGAGATTATGCTGTGAAGATGCAGTGATGATGCAGTGATGATGCAGTTATGACCCTGTGATGACGCTGTGATGATGCAGTGAGTAAGCAGTAAAGATGCTTTGATGATGCTGTTATGATGCTGCAATGATGCTGTGGGCTGCTGTGATGACAATTTGATGACGTAGTTGATTCTGTCATGACGCCATGATGCTGCTCTGATGCTGCTCTGACGATGCTGTGATTATGCTGTGATGACGCTCTGATGACACAGTGATGATGCCGTGATGATGCTGTGAAGATACTGTGATGACGCTGTGATGATGCAGTATTTATGCAGTAATGATTCTGTGATGATGCTGAGATGATGCTGTGATGATGCAGTGATGATGCTGTGATGACGCTGCGATGATGATGTGATGATGCTTTGATGACTGCGATGACGCTCTGATGACAGAATTATGATGCTGAGATGATGCAGTGATGATGCAATGATGATGCTGTTATGATGCTGTTATGACATTGTGATGACGCAGTGTTGATGCTGTGATGACGTTTTGATGATGCATTGATGATGATGTGGTGATGTAGCTATGATGCTGTGATGATGCAGTGATGAGACCGTGATGACACTCTGATGATGCAGCGAGTAAGCAGTAATGATGCTGCGATGATTCTTTGATGATGCTGTAATTATGCGGTTATGATGCAGTGATGATGCTGTCATGACACTGTAATGATGTTGTGATGAAGCTGTGATGATGCAGTGATCATGATGGGATTCTGAAGTGATGATGATGTGATGATGCAGTGATGATACTGTGATGACGCTGTGATAATGCAGTGATTATGCGGAAATGATGCTGTGATGACACTGAGATGATGCTTTGATGATGCAGTGATGATTCAGTGATCAAAGCCTCATCACAGCATCATCACAGCATCATCACAGCATCATCGCAGCGTTATCACAGCATCATCACAGCATCATCACAGCGTCACCAAAGATTCGCAGCGTCATCATTGCATCATCACAGAATCATCAAAACATCATCATAGTGTCATCAGAGCATTATCGCTGCCTCATCACTGCATCATCACTGCGTCATCACAACATCATCACTTCAACATCACAGCAACATCACACTGTCATCAAAGCGTCATCACAGCATCATTACTGCATCATCACAGCATCATAACACATCATCACCACATCACAACAGCATCATCACAGCATCAACACATCATCATCACTGCCTCATCACTGCATCATCACAGCATCATAACTGCGTCATCACAGCATCATCACAATATTATCACAGCCTCACCACAGTGTCATAACTGCATCATCACTGCATCATCACTGTATCATCAGAGCATCATCACATCATTTCACTGCATGATCACAGCATAATAACAGCATCATAACTGCATCATCACAGCATCATCACGGCATCGTTACTGCATCATCACAGCATCATCAGAGCTTCAACAAAGCATCACATTGCCATCACAATGTCACCACTGAATCATCACAGCGTAATCACAGCATCATCAAAGCATCATCGCAGCGTCATCACTGCATCATTACTGCATCATCACAACATTATCATAGTGTCATCAAAGCGTCATCACAGCATCACAACAGCACCATCACTGCATCATCACTGCATCATCACAGCATCACAACAGCATCAGCACAGCGTCATCTCTGCATCATCCAGGCGTCATCACAACATCATCTCAGCGTCACCACAGAGTCATCACTGCATCATCAAAGCATCACAACACCATCATCGCAGCATCATCGCAGCATCATAGCGTCGCCATCACTGCATCATCACAGAATCATCACTGTATCATCGCAGCGGTATCACTGCATCATCACAGCATCATCACAACATCATCACAGCATCCCAGCATCATGAAAGCGTCATCACAGCGTCATCACAGCATCATCACTGTATCATCACTCCGTCATTACAGCGTTATCAGAGCATCAGCACAGCATCACCAAAGCATCATCACTGCATCATCACAGCATCGTCACTGCATCATTACAATATCATCGCAGCGTCATCACTGCATCATCACAATATCATAACAGCATCATCGCAGTGTCATCACTGCATCATCATCATAGCATCATGACAACATCATCGCAGCATCATCGCAGTGTTATCAATGCATCATTACAGCATCATCACAGCATCATCGCAGCGTCATCACTGAATCATAACAGCATCATCATACCATCATGAAAGCATCACAGCGTCATCATTCAGAGTGTCAACATAGTATCATTACGTCATCATCTCAGAGTTATTGCAGCGTCATCACTGCGTCATCACACCATCATCACTGTGTCATCACAGCGTCATCAAAGCATCATCACAGCGTCATCAGAGCATCACCATAGTATCATCACAGCAACATCACTCCATCATTACAGCGTCATCACAGTGTCATCAAATCATCATCACAGCATCATCACAATAGCATCACCACAGCATCATAAGAGCATCATTTCTGGTGCCAACGCAGAAATCTTGGGTTTTTCGACCATGGGGCACTTTACTCAGCACCTGGCCTGATGGCCGCACACGGGTCCCTATCTTTTAGGGGAAAAAGGATCCTGGGCCAGGAGCTGGCAGGGCTTATTGAGAGGGCTTTAAACTAGGTAAGAAGGGGGATGGGGCTGAAGCAAGGATTGTTGGGGCTGTGCCAGGGGGAACAATGGCAAGGCCGGAGGATAGGGCAAAGGCCCAGCTGAAGTGCATCTACACCAATGCTCTGATGATGCTCTGATGATGCAGTGATGTTGCAGTAGTGACGCTGTGATGACGCTTTGATGATACTGTGATGACGCTGTGATGATGCAGTGATTATGCATTAATGATTCTGTGATGATGCTGAGATGATATTCTGATGATGCAGTGATGACGCTGTGATGACCTTATTATGATGCTGTGATGATGCTGTGATGATGCTGTGATTATGCAGCTACGATTCTGTGATGATGCTGTGATGATGCAGTGATCATGTAGTGGTGACGATGTGATGACGCAGGGATTCTGCAGTAATGATACAGTGATGATGCGGTGATGATACTGTGATGTTGCAGTAATGACGCTGCGATGAAGTTATGATGATGCAGTGATGATACTGTGATGACGCAGTGATGATGCAGTGATTATGCAGTAATGATACTGAGATGATGCAGTTATGATGCAGTGGTGATGCATTGATGACGCTGTAATTATGATGTGATTATGTAGTGATGATGTAGTGATTACGCTGTGATGATGCACTGATGATACTGTGAAGACGCTGTTATGATGCAGTGAGGAAGCAGTAATGATGCTGTGGTGTTGCTGAGATGATGCTGTGATGATGTAGTGATTGTGCAGTGATGATGCAGTCATGATGCAGTCATGATGCTTTGATGACAATGCCAAGATACTCTGATGATGCTGTGATGATTGCTTGATGACGCTGAGATGATGCTGTGAGAGTGCAGTGATGATGCAGTGTTTATGCTGTGATGATGCTCTGATTATGTTGTGATGATGCTGTGATGATGCTGTGATGATATTGTGATGATGCAGTGATGATGTTGTGATAACGCAGTGATGATGCTGTGATGATGTTGTGATGATGCAGTGAAGATAATGGGATGATGCAGTGATGATGTTTTAATGGCGACGTGATGATGCTGTGATGATGCTGTGATGATGCAGTGAAGATAATGGGATGATGCAGTGATGATGATGTCATGATGCAGTGATGATACTGTGATCACGCTGTGATAATGCATTGATTATGCAGGAATGATGCTTTGATGATGCTGAGATGATGCTGTGATGATGCAGTGGTGGTGCAGTGATGATGCAGTGATGACGCAGTGATGATGCTGCGATGATGATTTGAAGATGCTGTGATGATGCAGTGATGGTGCTGTGAAGGCGCAGTGGTGATGCTTTCATTATGCTGTGATGATGCAGTGATTATGCAGCTGTGGTGCTGTGATGATGCTGTGATGATACTGTGATGACATTGTGATGACGGAGTGATGATGCTGTGATGACACTCTGATGATGTTGTGGTGATAATGTGATGATGCTGTGATGATGCTGAGACGATGCTGTTATGACGCTGTGATGACGGAGTGATGATGCTGTGATGACACTGATGATGTTGTGGTGATAATGTGATGATGCTGTGAAGATACTGTGATAACGCTTTTATTATGCAGTATTCATGCAGTAATGATTCTGTGATGACGCTGCGATGACACTGTCGTGATGCTGTGATGACGCTGTGATGATACTGAGATGACGTTGTGATGATGCAGTGATGATACTGTGATGACGCTGTGATAATGCAGTGATTATGCGGAAATGATGCTGTGATGACACTGAGATGATGCTTTGATGATGCAGTGATGATGCTGTGAGGATGCAGTGAGGACACAGTGATGATGTTGTGCTGATGCTGTGCTGATGTTTTGATTACGCAGTGATGATGCTGTGGTGATGCAGTGATGATGCAGTGATGATGCAGTGATCAAAGCGTCATCACAGCATCATCACAGCATCGTCGCAGTGTCATCGAAGCGTCATCACTGCATCATCGCAGCGTCATCACTGCATCATCACAGCATCAACACTGCATCATCACTGCATCATCACAACATCATCAAATAATCATGAAAGCATCACAGCTTCATCAAAGCATCATCAGAGCGTCAACACTGCATCTTCACTGCATCATCACAGCATCATCACAGCATAATCACATCATCATCACTGCATCATTGCATCATCATCACAGCATCACCAAATATTCGCAGAGTCATCATTGCATCATCACAGAATCATCAAAGCACCATCATAGTGTCATCAGAGCATTATCGCTGCCTCATCACTGCCTCATCACTGCATCATCACTGCGTCATCACAACATCATCACTTCAACATCACAGCAACATCACACTGTCATCAAAGCGTCATCACAGCATCATTACTGCATCATCACAGCATCATAACACATCATCACCACATCACAACAGCATCATCACAGCATTATAACAGCATCGTCCAGGCGTCATCACTGCATCATCACAGCGTCACCACAGCGTCATCACTGCATCATCACAGCATCATCAAAGCATCACAGCGTAATCAAAGCGTCATCACAGCTTCATCACGGTATCAACACAGCATTATCACATCATCATCACAGAATCATCATGCCATCATCACAGCATCATCGCAGCATCATCACAGCATCATTAAAGCATCACAGCGTCATCAAAGACTCATCACAGCGTCATCACAGCATCAACACAGCATCATCACAGTGTCATCAAAGCGTCATCACTACATCATCGCAGCGTCATCACTGCATCATCACAGCATCATCACAATATTATCACAGCCTCACCACAGCGTCATAACTGCATCATCACTGCATCATCACTGTATCATCAGAGCATCATCACATCATTTCACTGCATGATCACAGCATAATAACAGCATCATCACGGCATCATCACAACATCATCACTGCATCAACACAACATCATCACAGAATCATCACTGAATCATCACAGCGTCATCACAGCATCACAACAGCATCATCACTGCATCATCAAATCATGATCACTGCATCATGAAAGTGTCATCACAGCATCACCACAGAATCATCACAACAGTATCACAGTATCACAGAGTCATCACAGCGTCATCATCACATCATCACTGCACCATCACTGTGTCATCACAGCATCATTACTGCATAATCACAACATCATCACGGTGTCATCGCAGCATAATCACAGCATAATCAGAGCATCACAACAGCATCATCGCATCGTCATCACTGCATCATCATTGCATCATCACAGCATCATCACTGCATCATCACAGCATCACAACAGCATCATCGCAGCATCATCACAGTATCATCAAAGCATCACAGCGTCGCCATCACTGCATCATCACAGAATCATCACTGTATCATCGCGGCGGTATCACTGCATCATCACAGCATGATCACAGCATTATCACTGCATCATGACAGCATCATCACAACATCCTCACAGCATCACGGCATCATCAAAGCGCCATAAAAACGTCATCACAGCATCATCACCCCATCATCACAGCATCATCACAGCATGATCACAGCATCATCACTGCGTCATCACTCCATCATCACAGCATCATCAAAGCATCACAGCGTCATCACAGTATCATCACAGCATCATCACAGCTTCCTCACGGCGTCATTACATCATCAGTACAGTGTCATCAAAGCGTTATCACAGAATCATCACTGCATCATCACAGCATCATCACTGCATCATCAGAGTGTCATCACAGCATCATTACTGCGTCATCACTGCATCATCATATAATCATGACAGCATTATAGCTGTATAATCGCAGCATCATCAAAGCATCATCACAGCATCATCAAAGCGTCATCAAATCATCATCACAGCATCATCACAACAGCGTCACCACAGCATCATAAGAGCATCATTTCTGGTGCCAATGCAGAAATCTTGTTTTTTTTGACCATGGGGCACTTTACTCAGCACCTGGCCTGATGGCCGCACACGGGTCCCTATCTTTTAGGGGAAAAAGGATCCTGGGCCAGGAGCTGGCAGGGCTCATTGAGAGGGCTTTAAACTAGGTAAGAAGGGGGATGGGGCTGAAGCAAGGATTGTTGGGGCTGTGCCAGGGGGAACAATGGCAAGGCCGGAGGATAGGGCAATGGCCCAGCTGAAGTGCATCTACACCAATGCTCTGATGATGCTCTGATGATGCAGTGATGTTGCAGTAGTGACGCTGTGATGACGCTTTGATGATGCTGTGATGACACTGTGATGATGCGGTGATGATGATATGATGATGCAGTGATGATGCTGTGATGATGCAGTGATGATGATATGATGATGCAGTGATGATGATGTGATGATTCTGTGACAATGTATAGAATCATAGAATCATAGAATCTCCTGAGTTGGAAGGGACCCTTAAGGATCATCAAGTCCAACTCTTGACACCGCATAGGTCTACCCAAAAGTTCAGATTATGTGACTAAGTGCACAGTCCAATCTCTTCTTAAATTCAGACAGGCTCGGTGCAGTGACCACTTCCCTGGGGAGCCTGTTCCAGTGTGCAACCACCCTCTCTGTGATGTAGTGATGATGCAGTGAAGATGCTGTGAGGATACTGTGATGATGCTGTGATGCTGCAGTGATGAAGCTGCGATCCTGCTGTGATGATGCAGTGATGATGCTGTGATGATGCAGGGATGATGATGTGATGATGTTGTGTTAATGCTGTGATGACGCTGTCATGATTCTGTGACGATGCAGTGATGATGCTGTGATGACCCTGTCATGATGTTGTGATGACGCTGTCGTGATGCTGTGATGATGCTGTGATGACAATATGATGACATAGTTATGATGCTTTTATGATGCAGTCATTATGCAGTTAAGATGCAGATATGAGGCTGTGATGACGCTGTGATGATGCTGTGATGATGCTGCGATGACGCTGTGATGACCTTATCGTGATTATGTGATAACGCTGTGATGATGCTGTGATTCTGAAGTAATGATGCTGTGATGATGCTGAGGTGATGCTGTGATGATGCAGTGATGACACTGCTGTGATGATGATGTGATTACGCAGCGATGATGCTGTAATGATTTTGTGATGATGATGTGATGATGTCATGGGTTTGTGAAGGGTAGGTCCTGCCTAACTAACCGGATTTCCTTTTATGATAAGATCACCCGTATGGTGGACCAAGGGAAACCAGCTGATGTGATTTTTTTGGACTTCAGCAAGGCTTTTGACACGGTTTCCCATAGGATCCTACTGGACAAAATGTCCACCATACTGCTAAATAAAAACATCATACGATGGGTGAGCAATTGGCTAACGGGCAGGGCCCAAAGGGTTATGGTAAATGGGGCTGCGTCAGGCTGGCGGGCGGTCACCAGTGGGGTCCCTCAAGGCTCCATTTTAGGGCCGGTACTTTTCAATATTTTTATAAACGATCTGGATGTAGGAATAGAGGGTATTTTGAGCAAGTTTGCTGATGACACCAAACTTGGAGGAGTTGTGGACTCGAATGAGGGTGGAAAGGCCTTGCAGAGGGACCTGGATAGGTTGGAGAGCTGGGCGATCACCAACCGCATGAAGTTCAATAAGAGCAAGTGCCGGGTCCTGCACCTGGGACGGGGAAACCCTGGCTGCACGTACAGACTGGGCGATGAGACGCTGGAGAGCAGCCTAGAAGAGAGGGATCTGGGGGTCGTGGTAGACAGCAAGTTGAATATGAGCCAGCAGTGTGCCCTGGCAGCCAGGAGGGCCAAGCGTGTCCTGGGGTGCATCAAGCACGGCATCGCTAGTAGGTCACGGGAGGTGATTGTCCCGCTCTACTCTGCGCTGGTGCGGCCTCACCTCGAGTACTGTGTGCAGTTCTGGGCACCGCAGTATAAAAAGGACATGAAACTGTTGGAGAGTGTCCAGAGGAGGGCTACGAAGATGGTGAAAGGCCTGGAGGGGAAGACGTACGAGGAACGGCTGAGGTCACTGGGCCTGTTCAGCCTGGAGAAGAGGAGGCTGAGGGGAGACCTCATCACAGTCTACAACTTCCTCGTAAGGGGGTGTCGAGAGGCAGGAGACCTTTTCTCCATTAACACCAGTGACAGGACCCGCGGGAACGGGGTTAAGCTGAGGCAGGGGAAATTTAGGCTAGACATCAGGAGGGGGTTCTTCACGGAGAGGGTGGTTGCACACTGGAACAGGCTCCCCAGGGAAGTGGTCACTGCACCGAGCCTGTCGGAATTTAAGAAGAGATTGGACTGTGCACTTAGTCACATGGTCTGAACTCTTGGGTAGACCTGTGCGGTGTCAAGAGTTGGACTAGATGATCCTTAAGGGTCCCTTCCAACTCAGGAGATTCTATGATTCTATGATTCTATGCTGTGATGATGCAGTGTTTATGCAGTTATGACGCTGTGATGACCCTGTTATGATGCCTGTATGAGGATACGATGATGCTGTGACTATGCAGTGATGATGCAGTGATGATGCTGCGATGATGCAGTGATGACGTTGCGATGATGATATGATGATGCAGTGATGATACTGTGATAAAGTTGTGATGACGCAGTGATGATGCTGTAATGATGCAGTGATTATGCAGTAATGATGCTGTAGTGACGCTGCGATTATGCTGTGCTGATGCTGTGATGTTGCTGTGGTGACGCTGTGTTGAGGGTGTTGTGGTGTTCTGATAACGCTGTTGTGATGCTGTGATGATGCTACGATGATATTGTGATGATGCTGTGATGATACCGTGATGATGCAGTGATGATGCTGTGATGCTGCTGCGATGACGCTGTGGTGACGATGTGATGATGCAGTGATGATGCAGTTATGATGCAGTGATGATGCAGTTATGACGCTTTAATGACATTGTGATGATATTGTGATTATGCTGTGATGACATAGCGATGATGCTGTGATGATTCTGTGATGACACTCTGATGATGATGTGATGATGCTGTGATGATGCTGTTATAACACTGTGATGACACTGTGATGATGCTGAGATTATGCTGTGAAGATGCAGTGATGATGCAGTGATGATGCAGTTATGACCCTGTGATGACGCTGTGATGATGCAGTGAGTAAGCAGTAAAGATGCTTTGATGATGCTGTTATGATGCTGCAATGATGCTGTGGGCTGCTGTGATGACAATTTGATGACGTAGTTGATTCTGTCATGACGCCATGATGCTGCTCTGATGCTGCTCTGACGATGCTGTGATTATGCTGTGATGACGCTCTGATGACACAGTGATGATGCCGTGATGATGCTGTGAAGATACTGTGATGACGCTGTGATGATGCAGTATTTATGCAGTAATGATTCTGTGATGATGCTGAGATGATGCTGTGATGATGCAGTGATGATGCTGTGATGACGCTGCGATGATGATGTGATGATGCTTTGATGACTGCGATGACGCTCTGATGACAGAATTATGATGCTGAGATGATGCAGTGATGATGCAATGATGATGCTGTTATGATGCTGTTATGACATTGTGATGACGCAGTGTTGATGCTGTGATGACGTTTTGATGATGCATTGATGATGATGTGGTGATGTAGCTATGATGCTGTGATGATGCAGTGATGAGACCGTGATGACACTCTGATGATGCAGCGAGTAAGCAGTAATGATGCTGCGATGATTCTTTGATGATGCTGTAATTATGCGGTTATGATGCAGTGATGATGCTGTCATGACACTGTAATGATGTTGTGATGAAGCTGTGATGATGCAGTGATCATGATGGGATTCTGAAGTGATGATGATGTGATGATGCAGTGATGATACTGTGATGACGCTGTGATAATGCAGTGATTATGCGGAAATGATGCTGTGATGACACTGAGATGATGCTTTGATGATGCAGTGATGATTCAGTGATCAAAGCCTCATCACAGCATCATCACAGCATCATCACAGCATCATCGCAGCGTTATCACAGCATCATCACAGCATCATCACAGCGTCACCAAAGATTCGCAGCGTCATCATTGCATCATCACAGAATCATCAAAACATCATCATAGTGTCATCAGAGCATTATCGCTGCCTCATCACTGCATCATCACTGCGTCATCACAACATCATCACTTCAACATCACAGCAACATCACACTGTCATCAAAGCGTCATCACAGCATCATTACTGCATCATCACAGCATCATAACACATCATCACCACATCACAACAGCATCATCACAGCATCAACACATCATCATCACTGCCTCATCACTGCATCATCACAGCATCATAACTGCGTCATCACAGCATCATCACAATATTATCACAGCCTCACCACAGTGTCATAACTGCATCATCACTGCATCATCACTGTATCATCAGAGCATCATCACATCATTTCACTGCATGATCACAGCATAATAACAGCATCATAACTGCATCATCACAGCATCATCACGGCATCGTTACTGCATCATCACAGCATCATCAGAGCTTCAACAAAGCATCACATTGCCATCACAATGTCACCACTGAATCATCACAGCGTAATCACAGCATCATCAAAGCATCATCGCAGCGTCATCACTGCATCATTACTGCATCATCACAACATTATCATAGTGTCATCAAAGCGTCATCACAGCATCACAACAGCACCATCACTGCATCATCACAGCATCACAACACCATCATCGCAGCATCATCGCAGCATCATAGCGTCGCCATCACTGCATCATCACAGAATCATCACTGTATCATCGCAGCGGTATCACTGCATCATCACAGCATCATCACAACATCATCACAGCATCCCAGCATCATGAAAGCGTCATCACAGCGTCATCACAGCATCATCACTGTATCATCACTCCGTCATTACAGCGTTATCAGAGCATCAGCACAGCATCACCAAAGCATCATCACTGCATCATCACAGCATCGTCACTGCATCATTACAATATCATCGCAGCGTCATCACTGCATCATCACAATATCATAACAGCATCATCGCAGTGTCATCACTGCATCATCATCATAGCATCATGACAACATCATCGCAGCATCATCGCAGTGTTATCAATGCATCATTACAGCATCATCACAGCATCATCGCAGCGTCATCACTGAATCATAACAGCATCATCATACCATCATGAAAGCATCACAGCGTCATCATTCAGAGTGTCAACATAGTATCATTACGTCATCATCTCAGAGTTATTGCAGCGTCATCACTGCGTCATCACACCATCATCACTGTGTCATCACAGCGTCATCAAAGCATCATCACAGCGTCATCAGAGCATCACCATAGTATCATCACAGCAACATCACTCCATCATTACAGCGTCATCACAGTGTCATCAAATCATCATCACAGCATCATCACAATAGCATCACCACAGCATCATAAGAGCATCATTTCTGGTGCCAACGCAGAAATCTTGTTTTTTTTGACCATGGAGCACTTTACTCAGCACCTGGCCTGATGGCCGCACACGGGTCCCTATCTTTTAGGGGAAAAAGGATCCTGGGCCAGGAGCTGGCAGGGCTCATTGAGAGGGCTTTAAACTAGGTAAGAAGGGGGATGGGGCTGAAGCAAGGATTGTTGGGGCTGTGCCAGGGGGAACAATGGCAAGGCCGGAGGATAGGGCAAAGGCCCAGCTGAAGTGCATCTACACCAATGCTCTGATGATGCTCTGATGATGCAGTGATGTTGCAGTAGTGACGCTGTGATGACGCTTTGATGATACTGTGATGACGCTGTGATGATGCAGTGATTATGCATTAATGATTCTGTGATGATGCTGAGATGATATTCTGATGATGCAGTGATGACGCTGTGATGACCTTATTATGATGCTGTGATGATGCTGTGATGATGCTGTGATTATGCAGCTACGATTCTGTGATGATGCTGTGATGATGCAGTGATCATGTAGTGGTGACGATGTGATGACGCAGGGATTCTGCAGTAATGATACAGTGATGATGCGGTGATGATACTGTGATGTTGCAGTAATGACGCTGCGATGAAGTTATGATGATGCAGTGATGATACTGTGATGACGCAGTGATGATGCAGTGATTATGCAGTAATGATACTGAGATGATGCAGTTATGATGCAGTGGTGATGCATTGATGACGCTGTAATTATGATGTGATTATGTAGTGATGATGTAGTGATTACGCTGTGATGATGCACTGATGATACTGTGAAGACGCTGTTATGATGCAGTGAGGAAGCAGTAATGATGCTGTGGTGTTGCTGAGATGATGCTGTGATGATTCATTGATGATGCAGTGATGATGCTGTGATGATACTGTGAAGACGCTGTTATGATGCAGTGAGGAAGCACTAATGATGCTGTGATGTTGCTGAGATGATGCTGTGATGATTCATTAATGATGCAGTGATGATGCTGTGATGATGCTATGATTATGTTTTGATGATGCCTTGATGATTCTGTGATGACGCTGTGATGACTCTGTCGTGATGCTCTGATAACGCTGTCGTGATGCTGTGATGATGCTGCGATGATGTTGTGATGATGCAATGATTATGCTGTGATGATGTAGTAATGATGATGTTATGATGCCGAGGTGATGCAATGATGATGCTGTATTGACGCAGTGATGGTGCTGTGATGATGCAGAGTTTATGCAGTTATGACACTGTGATTATGCTTTGATGACGACGCAATGGTGATGTGACGATGCAGTGACGATGCAGTGATGATGCTGTGACGATGCAGTGATTACGCTGCGATGATGATGTGATGATGCTGCGATGATGCTGTGATGATGCAGTGATAATGATGTGATAATGCTGTGATGATGATGTGATGACGCAGTGATGATGATGTGATGATTCAGTGATTCTGCAGTATTGATACTGTGATGATGCTGAGATGATGCTGTAACGATGCAGTGATGATACAGTGATAATGCTGTGATGATGCTATAATAATGTTGTGATGATGCTGTGATGAAGATGTGATGATTCTGTGATGACGCTGTGATGATGCTGTCGTGATGGTCTGATAACGTTGTCGTAACGCTGTGACGATGCTTCGATGACGTTGTGATGATTCTGTGATGATGCAATTATGATGCTGTGATGATGCAGTGATGATGCACTGATAATGCTGTTATGACGCTGTGATGACGTAGTAATGATGCTGTGATGATGCAGTGTTTACGCAGTTATGACGCTGTGATGATGCTTTGGTGAAGTTCTGATGATGCAGTGATGGTGCTGTGATGACGCATTGATGATGCTTAGATGATGCTGTGATGAAGCTCTGATGATGCTGTGATGACGCAGTGACGATGCTGCGATGACGCTCTGATGACGCAGTAATCATGATGTAATGATACTGTGATGACGCTGCGATGACACTGTCGTGATGCTGTGATGACGCTGTGATGACGCTGTGATGATACTGAGATGACGTTGTGATGATGCAGTGATGATGCAGTGATGACGCAGTAATGATGCTGTGATCATGTAGTGATGATGTAGTGATTATGCTGTGATGACGCAGTGATGATGCTCTGATGATGCTGTGATTATGATGTGATGATGCATTGATCATGATGTGATGATGCTCTGATGATGCAGTGATGACTCTGTGATGATGGAGTGATAATGTAGCCATGATTCTGTGATGATGATGTGATGATGTAGTGATAATGATCTGATGATGCAGGGATGATGATGTGATGATGCAGGGATGATGATGTGATGATGTTGTGTTACTGCTGTGATGACGCTGTCACGATTCTGTGACGATGCAGTGATGATGCTGTGATGACCCTGTCATGATGTTGTGATGACGCTGTCGTGATGCTGTGATGATGCTGTGATGACAATATGATGACGTAGTTATGATGCTGTTATGATGCAGTCATTATGCAGTGATGATGCAGATATGAGGCTGTGATGACGCTGTGATGATATTGTGATGATGCTGCGATGATGATGTGATGACGCAGTGATGATGCTGCGATGACTCTGTGATGACCCTATCGTGATTATGTGATAACGCTGTGATGATGCTGTGATGATGCAATGATGATGCTGTGATGATGCTGTGATGATGCTGTGATTCTGAAGTAATGATGCTGTGAGGATGGTGAGGTGATGCTGTGATGACGCAGTGATGATGATGTGATTACGCAGCGATGATGCTGTAATGATTTTGTGATGATGATGTGATGATGCTGTGATGATGATGTGATGATACTGTGATGACGCAGATATGACGCTGCGATGATGAAGTGATGATGCAGTGATGACTCTGTGATGATGCTGTGATAACGCAGTGATGATGCTGTGATGATGCAATGATGATGCTGTGATGACGCAGTGTTTATGCAGTTATGACGCTGTGATGACCCTGTTATGATGCCTGTATGAGGATGCGATGATGCTGTGACTATGCAGTGATGATGCAGTGATGATGCTGCGATGATGTAGTGATGATGCAGTGATGATACTGTGATAACATTGTGATGGCGCAGTGATGATGCAGTGATGATGCTGTAATGATGCAGTGATTATGCAGTAATGATGCTGTAGTGACGTTGCGATTATGCTGTGATGATGCTGTGATGTTGCTGTGGTGACGCTGTGTTGAGGGTGTTGTGATGCTCTGATAACGCTGTTGTGATGCTGTGATGATGCTACGATGATGTTGTGATGATGCTGTGATGACATAGCGATGATGCTGTGATGATGCAATTATGGTACTGTGATGATGCTGTGATGATGCAGTGATGATATAGTGATGACGTTGTGATGATGCATTGATGATGCTGTATTGATCCTGTGATGACGCAGTGATTTTGCAGTGATGACACCGTGATGACGCTGTAATGATGCAGTGAGTAAGCAGTAATGATAATGCGGTGATGCTGTGATTATGCTGTGACGATGAGGTGATGATGCAGTGATTATGCAGTGATGATGCTGTCATGATACTCTAATGATGCTCTGATGATGCAGAGATGATGCAGTGATGTTGCTGTGATGATGATGTGATGATGCAGTGATGATAATGTGATGATGCTGTGATAATGCAGTGATTATGCTGTAATGATGCTCTGATGACACTGAGATAATGCTCTGATGCTGTAGATATGATGCTGTAAAGATGCAGTGAGGACGCAGAGATGATGCTGTGATGACAATGTGAAGAGGCTGTGATGATGCAGTGATGGTGCAGTGATGATGCTGTGATGACACTGTGATTATGTGGTGATGATGATATGATGATGCTGTGATGATGCTGTGATGATGCTGTGATGATGCTGTGATTATGCAGCTATGACGCTGTGATGACATAGTGATGATGCTGTGATGATGCTGTGATGATGATATGATGATGCTGTGATGATGCTGTGATGATGATGTCATGATGCAATGATGATGCAGTGGTGATGCTCTGATGATGCTGTAATGATGCTGTGACGATGAAGTGATGGTGCAGTGATGATACTGTGATGACACTGTGATGATGCACTGATGATTCAGTGATGATTCTGTTATGATGCTATGATGACGCTATTATGATGCTGTGATGACGCTGCGACGATGATATGATGATCCTGTGATTACTCTGCGATGACGTTTTGATGACACTGCTATGATGCTGTGATGATGCTTTGATGACGCAGTGATGACGCTGTGATGATGCTGTGATGATGCTGTGATTATGCTGTGATGATGTTGTGATGATGCTGTTATGATGCAATGATGATGATGAGATGATGCAGTGATGATGATGTGATGATGCAGTGATGATACTGGTACGACGCTGTTATAATGCAGTGATTATGCCGTAATGATGCTGTGATAATGCTTAGATGATGCTGTGATGATGTAGTGATTGTGCAGTGATGATGCAGTGATGATGCAGTCATGATGCTTTGATGACAATGCCAAGATACTCTGATGATGCTGTGATGATTCCTTGATGACGCTGAGATGATGCTGTGAGAGTGCAGTGATGATGCAGTGTTTATGCTGTGATGATGCTCTGATTATGTTGTGATGATGCTGTGATGATGCTGTGACGATATTGTGATGATGCAGTGATGATGATGTGATGATGCTCTGATGATGATGTGATGATGCTGTGATGATGCTGTGATGATATTGTGATAATGCAGTGATGATGTTGTGATAACGCAGTGATGATGCTGTGATGATGTTGTGATGATGCAGTGAAGATAATGGGATGATGCAGTGATGATGTTTTAATGGCGACGTGATGATGCTGTGATGATGCTGTGATGATGCAGTGAAGATAATGGGATGATGCAGTGATGATGATGTCATGATGCAGTGATGATACTGTGATCACGCTGTGATAATGCATTGATTATGCAGGAATGATGCTTTGATGATGCTGAGATGATGCTGTGATGATGCAGTGGTGGTGCAGTGATGATGCAGTGATGACGCAGTGATGATGCTGCGATGATGATTTGAAGATGCTGTGATGATGCAGTGATGGTGCTGTGAAGGCGCAGTGGTGATGCTTTCATTATGCTGTGATGATGCAGTGATTATGCAGCTATGGTGCAGTGATGATGCTGTGATGATACCGTGATGACGCTGTGATGACGGAGTGATGATGCTGTGATGACACTCTGATGATGTTGTGGTGATAATGTGATGATGCTGTGAAGATACTGTGATAGCGCTTTTATTATGCAGTATTCATGCAGTAATGATTCTGTGATGATGCTGAGATGACGCTGCGATGATGCTGTGATGATGCTGTGATGACGCTGCGATGATGCTGTGATGATGCTGTGATGAGTGTGATGACGCTCTGATGACACTATTATTGTGCTGAGATGATGCAGTGATGATGCAGTAATGATTCTGTGATGATGCTGAGATGACGCTGCGATGATGCTGTGATGATGCTGTGATGAGTGTGATGACGCTCTGATGACACTATTATTGTTCTGATATGATGCAGTGATGACGCAGTGATGAGACTGTGATGATGCTGTGATGACGTTTTGATGATGCATTGATGATGATGTGATGATGTAGCTATGATGCTGTGACGATGCAGTGATGAAACCGTGATGACACTCTGATGATGTACTGAGTAAGCAGTAATGATGCTGCGATGATTCTGTGATGACACTGTAATGATGCTGTGATGAGGCAGAGATGATGCAGTGATGATGCTGTGATGATGTTGTGATGAAGCTGTGATGATGCAGTGATGATGATGGGATTATGAAGTGATGATGATGTGATGATGCAGTGATGATACTGTGATGACGCTGTGATAATGCAGTGATTATGCGGAAATGATGCTGTGATGACACTGAGATGATGCTTTGATGATGCAGTGATGATGCTGTGAGGATGCAGTGAGGACACAGTGATGATGTTGTGCTGATGCTGTGATGATGTTTTGATTACGCAGTGATGATGCTGTGGTGATGCAGTGATGATGCAGTGATGATGCAGTGATCAAAGCGTCATCACAGCATCATCACAGCATCATCGCAGCGTCATCACTGCATCATCACAGCATCAACACTGCATCATCACTGCATCATCACAGCATCAACACTGCATCATCACTGCATCATCACAACATCATCAAATAATCATGAAAGCATCACAGCTTCATCAAAACGTCATCAGAGCGTCAACACTGCATCTTCACTGCATCATCACAGCATCATCACAGCATCATCACTGCATCATCACTGCATCATCACAGCATCATCAAATATTCGCAGAGTCATCACTGCATCATCACAGCATCATCAAAGCATCACAGCGTAATCAAAGCGTCATCACAGCTTCATCACGGTATCAACACAGCATTATCACATCATCATCACAGAATCATCATGCCATCATCACAGCATCATCGCAGCATCATCACAGCATCATTAAAGCATCACAGCGTCATCAAAGACTCACCACAGCGTCATCACAGCATCACCACTGCGTCATCAGAGCATCATCAAAGCACCATCACAGCTTCATCATAGCATCAACACAGCATCATCACAGTGTCATCAAAGCGTCATCACAACATCATCAGCGCGTCATCACTGAATCATCACAGCGTAATAACTACATCATCAGTGCGTCATCACAGCGTCATCACAGCATCACTACAGCATCAACACAGCAACATCTCAGCGTCATCACTACATCATCGCAGCGTCATCACTGCATCGTCACAGAATCATGACAGCGTCATCACAGCATTAACACAACATCATCACATCATCATCCCTGCATCATCACATCATCATCCCTGCATCATCACATCATTATCACTACATCATCACATCATCATCACAGCATCATAGCTACATAATCACTGCATCATCACAGAGTCATCACTGCATCATCAGAGCATCATCACTGCGTCATCACAGCATCATCACTGCATCATCACAACGTCATCTCAGTATCATCACAGCGTCATCACAACGTCATCTCAGTATCATCACAGCGTCATCACAGCGTCATCACAGCATCACGACAGTGTCATCGCAGCGTCATCACAGCATCATTACATCATGATTACTGCGTCATCAGAGCGTCATCGCAGCATCCTCGCAGCATCATCATAGTACCACTACAGCATCATCACAGAATCACTATAGCGTAATCCAAGCATCATCACAGCATCGTCACTGCGTCATCACAGCATCATCACATCATCACCATAGCATCATCGCAGCATCATCGCAGTGTTATCAATGCATCATTACAGCATCATCACAGCATCATCACAACATCATCACTGCATGATCACTGCATCATCACAGCATCATCACATCATCACCACAGCATCATCACATCATCATCACTGCATCATCACAGCATCATCAGAGCATCATCACAGCATCATCTAAGCATCATCAATGCGTCATCACAGCACCATCACTGCATCATCAGAACTTCACCAAAGCATCATCACAGCGTCATAACTGCGTAAACACTGCATCATCACAGCATCATTACTACGCCATCACAGCGTCAGAACAGCATTATCAGTGCATCATCACTGCATCATCACAGCATCATAATTGCATCATCACAGAATCATCACAACATCATCGAAGCATCGTCACAGCGTTACGACAACGTTATCAGACCATCACGACAGCATCATCACAGCGTCATCACAGAATCATCACATCTTCATCACAGCATCATCACAACATTATTATAGCATCATCACAGCATTATCACTGTATCATCACTGCATCGTTACAGCATCATCTCAGCATCATCACAGTATCAATACTGCAGAATCACTGAATCATCACATCATCATCACTGCGTCATCACATCATCATCACAGCATTATCACATCATCATCACAGCATCATCACTGCATCGTCACATCACCATTGCGTCGTCATCAAAGCATAATCACAGTGTCATAACTGCATAAACTCTGCATCATCACAGCACCATCACTGCGTCAATAGAGCATCATCATTGCATCACCTCGGCATCATACCATCATCATTACTACATCATCACAGCATAATCATTGCATCATCACAACATCATCGCAGCATCATCACAGCATCACGACAGCGTTATCAGAGCATCACGACAGAGTCATCACAGCGTCATCACAGAATCATCAAGGCATCATCAAAACATAATCATAGCATCATCACAGCATCATCACTGCATCATTAATGAATCATCACAGCATCATCTCAGCAACATCACAGCATCATTAGTGCTTACTCACTGCATCATAACAGCGTCTTCACAGTATCATCACAGCATCATCACAGCGTAATCACTACATCATCACTACATAATCACATCATAATTACAGCGTCATCAATGCATCACCACTGCATCATAACTGCATCATCTCAGTATCATTACTGCATAATCACTGCATCATCACTGCGTCATCACAGTATCATCACTGCATCATCATAACTTCATCGCAGCGTCATTACTGCAACATCACAGTATCATCACCGCATCATCACTGTATCATTACTGCAGAATCCCTGCGTCATCACATCATCACCACTACATGATCACTGCATCATCACAGCATCATCACAGCATCATCACAGAATCGTAGCTGCATAAACACAGCATCATCACAGCATCATAATAAGGTCATCACAGCGTCATCACTGCATCATCAAAATATCATCTCAGCATCATCACAGAATCATTAATGCATAATCACTGCATCATCACAGCGTCATCACAGTATCATCACTGCATCATCATATCATCATCACCGCGTCATCACAGCATCATCAAAGCGTCATCACAGCGTCACTACTGCAACATCACTGCATCATCAGAGCATCATCAGAGCATTGGTGTAGATGCACTTCAGCTGGGCCATTGCCCTATCCTCCGGCCTTGCCATTGTTCCCCCTGGCACAGCCCCAACAATCCTTGCTTCAGCCCCATCCCCCTTCTTACCTAGTTTAAAGCCCTCTCAATGAGCCCTGCCAGCTCCTGGCCCAGGATCCTTTTTCCCCTAAAAGATAGGGACCCGTCTGCGGCCATCAAACCAGGTGCTGAGTAAAGTGCCCCATGGTCAAAAAAAAACCAAGATTTCTGCGTTGGCACCAGAAATGATGCTCTTATGATGCTGTGGTGGTGCTGTTGTGATGATGCTGTGATGATGATTTGATGACACTGTGATGATGCTGTGATGACGCTTTGATGATGTTGTGATGATGCTCAGATGATGCAGTGATGTTGCAGTAGTGACGCTGTGATGTTGCTTTGATGATGCTGCGATGAATTTCTGGTGATGCTCTGATGATGCAGTGATGATAATTTGATGACGCTGTGATGCTGTGATGATGCAGTGATGATGCTGTGATGATGCTGCGATGATGCTGTGATGGTGCTTTCATGATGCTGTAATGACGCAGTGATGATGCTGTGATGACGCTATGATGACACTGATTACATTGTGAAGCTTTGATGATGCTGTGATGAAGCTGTGATGACACTGTGATGACGCTGTAATGATGGAGTGATGTTGCTGTGATGATGCTGTGATGATACTATGGTGATGCTCTGATGACGCTGTGATGATGCTTTGATGACGCTGTGATGACGATGTTATTATGCTATTATGAAGCTGTGATGATGCTGTTATGACAATTTGATGATGCTGTGATTATGCAGCTATGATGCTCTCAGGATGATATGATGATTCAGTGATGATGCTGTGATGACGCTGTGATGATGTTGTGATGATGCTGTGGTGATGCACAGATGACGCTGTGTTGATGCTGTGATGATGCTATGATGATGCTGTGCTGATGCAGTGTTTATGCAGTGATGATGCAGTTATGATTCTGTGATGACGCTGTGATGATGCAGTGATGATGCAGTGATGATGCTGTGATGACGCTGTGATGACGCTGTGATGACACAGTGATGATGGTGTGATGACGCAGTGATGACGCTGCAATAACTCTGAGATGATGACGTGATGATACTATGTTGACACTCTGAATGATGACGCTGTGATGCTTTCATGATGGTATGATGATGCTGTGATGATTCAGTGATGACGCTGCGATGATGCTGTGATGATGCTGTAATGATGCATTGATAACACTGCGATGATGCTGCGATGATGTTGTCATGATGCTATGATGATGATGCAGTGATGACACTGCGATGATGCTGTTATGATATTGTGATGATGCAGTGATGACGCTGCGATGATATTGTAATGATGCAGTGACGATGCTGTGATGATGCAGTGATGATGCTTTGGTGATGCTGTGCTGATGCTCTGATAACGCTGTAATGACGGAGTGATGATACAGTGATGATGCTGTGATGACGCTGTGATGACGCTTTCATGATGCTGGGATGCTGTGATGATGTTGTGATGATGCTGTGATGATGCAGTGATACCGCTGCGATGATACAGTGATGATTCTGTGATGATGCAGTGATGGCGACGCTATGATGCTGCGATGATGCTGCGATGATGGTGTTGTGATGCTTTGATGATGCAGTGATGACTCTGTGGTGACGCTGAGATGATGTTGTGATGACGCCTGGATGATGCAGAGATGACGCTGTGCTGATGCTGTTGTGATGCTGTGATGATGCAGTGATGATGCAGTGATGGTGCTACGATGATGCTGTTGTGATGCTGTGATGACGCTTTGATGACACTATGATAATGTTGTGATGATGCAGTAATGATGCAGTGATGACGCTGCGATGATGCTTTGATGATGCTGTGATTACGCTGTGATGATTCAGTGGTGACATTGTGATGGCAATGTGATGCTTTGTTGAAGCTCTGATGATGCTGTGATGATGCAGTAATGATGCCGTGATGATGCTGTGATGATGCAGTTATGATGCTGTTATTATGCTGTGATCATGCAGTGAAATGATGTGATGATGCTCTGATGATACAGTGATGATGCAGTGATGATGCAGTTATGACACTGTGGTGAGGCTGTGATAATATTGTGATGATGCTGTGATGACGCAGTTATGATGCTGTGATGATGCAGTGATGAGGCAGTGATGATGATGTGTTGATGCTGTGATGATGCTGTTGTGATGTGGTGATGATGTGTTATGATGCTGTGATGATGCAGTAATGATGCTGTGATGACGCTTTGATGACAGTGTGATGTTGCTGTGATGTTGAAGTGATGATGTTGTGATGACGCAGTGATGATGCAGTGATGAGGCAGCGATAATGCTCTGATGACACTATGATGATGTTTTGATGATTCTGTGATGATGCAATGATGACGCTGCGAATCTTTGGTGACGCTGTGATGATGCTGTGATGATGCTGTGATAACGGAGTGATGATAAAGTGATGATGCTGTGATGACGCTGCGATGATGTTGTATTGATGCTGTGATGATGCTGTGATGACACTGTGATGACGCACTGATAATGTTGTTATTACGCTGTGATGATTCTGTGATGATGCGTTGATGATCCTGTGATGACTCTTTGATGACACTGTGATGATGCTGTGTTGATGCTGTGATGAAGCTCTGATGACGCTGGGATGGTTCTTTCATGACGCTCTCATAACGCAGTGGTGATGCTGTGATGACGCTGTGATGACTCTTTGATGATGCTGTGATGCTTTAATGATGCTGTGATGATGCTGCGATGATGCTGTGATGATGGTGTGATGACGCAGTGATGACGCTGTGATGGTGCTTAGATGATGCTGTGATTACGCCTGGATGATGCTGTTATGAAGCTGTGATGATGCTGTTGTGATGCTGTGATGATGTGTTATGATGCTGTGATGATGCCGTGATGATGCTGTGATGACGTTTTGATGACAGTGTGATTATGTTCTGATGATGCTGTGATGACGCAGTATTGATGATGTGATGATGCTGCAATGATGCTGTGATGATGCTGTGATGACGCTGCGATGATGCTGTGATGATGCAGTGATGATGTTGTGATGATGCAGTGATGATGTTGTGATGATGCTGTGATGATGCTGCGATGACGCAGTGATGACTCTGTGATGATGCTGTAATAATGATGTGATGATATGATGATGCTGTAGTGATGCCGTGATGATGTTCTGATGACACTTTGATGATGCTGTGATGCTTTGATGACGCTGTGATGACGCTTTGATGACGCTGCGATGATTTTGTTATGATTCTGTTGTGATGCTGTGATGATGCAGTGATGATGCTGCGATGATGCTGTTGTGATGCTGTGATGATACTGTGTTGACGCTTTGACGATACTATGATAATGTTCTGATGATGTAGTAATGATGCAGTGATGACGCAGTGATGATGCAGCGATGATGCTGTGATGACGCTGTGATCATGCTGTGATCATGCTGTGATGATGCAGTTTTGACGCTGCGATGAAGTTGTTCTTATGGTCTGATAATGCTATGATGACGCTTTGATGACACTGTGATGTTGTTGTGATGATGCAGTGCTGATGCTGTGATGATGCTGTGATGCTCTGATGAGGATGATATGATGCTGTGATGATTCAGTAATGATGCTGTGTTGATGCTGAGATGATGCTCTGATGACGCTGCGATTATGCTGTGATGATGCTGTGATGACGCTTTCGTGACGCTGTGATAATGCTGTGATGATGCTGTGATGATGCTGTGATAACGCTGCGATGATGCTGTGATGATGCTGTGATGAGGCTTTGATCACTGAATCATCACTGCATCATCACTGCATCATCAAAGCATCATCTCAGTGTCATCACAGCATCATTTCCGCATAATCACTGCATTATCACAGCGTCATCACAGTATCATCACTGCATCATCACATCATCATCACTTCAGAATCCCATCATGATCACTGCATCATCACAGCTTCATCACAACATCATTACAGTGTCATGACAGCATCATCACTGCATAATCACTGCATCATAACTGCATAATTACAGCATCATCAAAGCATCATCGCAGCATCATTACTGCTTACTCGCTGCATCATCAGAGTGTCATCACGGTCTCATCACTGCATCATCACAGCATCATAGCTACATCACCACATCATCATCAATGCATCATCAAAACGTCATCACAGCATCATCACAGTCTCATCACTGCATCATCACTGCATCATCACAGCCTCATAACTACATAAACACTGCATCATCACAGCATCATCACTGCGTCATCACAATGTCATAACAGCATCATCACAGCATCATCATTGCATCATCACTGCATCATCTCAGCATCATAATTCTGTCATCAGAGCGTCATCACAGTCATCAAAGCATCATCACATCATCATCGCAGCGTCATCACAGCATCATCACTGCATCATCACAGCATCATCTCAGCATCATCACAGAATCATTACTGCATAAATACTGCATCATCACAGCGTCATCACAGAATCATTACTGCATAAATACTGCATCATCACAGCGTCATCACAGTATCTTCACAGCATCATCACGGCATCATCACATTATCATCACAACATCATCAGAGTGTCATCACAGCCTCATCACTCCGTCATCAAAATGTCATCACAGTATCATCACAGCACCATAGCTACATAATCACTCCGTCATCACAGCATAATCAAAGCATCACCACTGCGCCTTCACAGCATCATCACTGCATCACCACTGCATCATAACTGCATCATCACAGCATCATCACAGAATCATTACTACATAATCACTGCATTATCACAGCGTCATCACAGTACCATAACTGCATCATCACATCATCATCACATAATCTTCAATGCGTCATCACAGCGTAATCACAAAGTCATCACTTCATCATCAAATTGTCATCACAGCGTCATCACAGCATCATCACTGTGTCATCAGAGCGTCATCACAGCATAATCACAGCATCGTCAGAGCAGCATCAGAGCAGCATCATGGCGTCATGACAGAATCATCACTACGTCATCAAATTGTCATCACAGCAGCCCACAGCATCATCACAGCATCATTGCAGCATCATAACAGCATCATCAAAGCATCTTTACTGCTTACTCACTGCATCATCACAGCGTCATCACAGGGTCATAACTGCATCATCACTGCATCATCACTGCATCTTCACAGCATAATCTCAGCATCATCACAGTGTCATCATCACATCATCATCAGAGTGTCATCACAGAATCATCACAGCATCATCGCTATGTCATCACAGCATAATCACAATATCATCACAATGTCATTAAAGCGTCATAACTGCATCATCACTGCATCATAACTGCATCATCACTGCATCATCACATCGTCACCACAGCGTCATCGCAGCAGCATCACAGCATCATCACGGTATCATCACAGCATCATCACAATATCATCGTAGCATCATCACAGCATCACAACAGCGTTATCAGAACACCACAACACCCTCAACACAGCGTCACCACAGCAACATCACAGCATCAGCACAGCATAATCGCAGCGTCACTACAGCATCATTACTGCATAATCACTGCATCATTACAGCATCATCACTGCGTCATCACAACTTTATCACAGTATCATCACTGCATCATCATATCATCATCGCAACGTCATCACTGCATCATCACTGCATAGTCACAGCATCATCGTATCCTCATACAGGCATCATAACAGGGTCATCACAGCGTCATAACTGCATAAACACTGCATCATCACAGCATAGAATCATAGAATCATAGAATCTCCTGAGTTGGAAGGGACCCTTAAGGATCATCTAGTCCAACTCTTGACACCGCACAGGTCTACCCAAGAGTTCAGACCATGTGACTAAGTGCACAGTCCAATCTCTTCTTAAATTCCGACAGGCTCGGTGCAGTGACCACTTCCCTGGGGAGCCTGTTCCAGTGTGCAACCACCCTCTCTGTGAAGAACCCCCTCCTGATGTCTAGCCTAAATTTCCCCTGCCTCAGCTTAACCCCGTTCCCGCGGGTCCTGTCACTGGTGTTAATGGAGAAAAGGTCTCCTGCCTCTCGACACCCCCTTACGAGGAAGTTGTAGACTGTGATGAGGTCTCCCCTCAGCCTCCTCTTCTCCAGGCTGAACAGGCCCAGTGACCTCAGCCGTTCCTCGTACGTCTTCCCCTCCAGGCCTTTCACCATCTTCGTAGCCCTCCTCTGGACACTCTCCAACAGTTTCATGTCCTTTTTATACTGCGGTGCCCAGAACTGCACACAGTACTCGAGGTGAGGCCGCACCAGCGCAGAGTAGAGCGGGACAATCACCTCCCGTGACCTACTAGCGATGCCGTGCTTGATGCACCCCAGGACACGCTTGGCCCTCCTGGCTGCCAGGGCACACTGCTGGCTCATATTCAACTTGCTGTCTACCACGACCCCCAGATCCCTCTCTTCTAGGCTGCTCTCCAGCGTCTCATCGCCCAGTCTGTACGTGCAGCCAGGGTTTCCCCGTCCCAGGTGCAGGACCCGGCACTTGCTCTTATTGAACTTCATGCGGTTGGTGATCGCCCAGCTCTCCAACCTATCCAGGTCCCTCTGCAAGGCCTTTCCACCCTCATTCGAGTCCACAACTCCTCCAAGTTTGGTGTCATCAGCAAACTTGCTCAAAATACCCTCTATTCCTACATCCAGATCGTTTATAAAAATATTGAAAAGTACCGGCCCTAAAATGGAGCCTTGAGGGACCCCACTGGTGACCGCCCGCCAGCCTGACGCAGCCCCATTTACCATAACCCTTTGGGCCCTGCCCGTTAGCCAATTGCTCACCCATCGTATGATGTTTTTATTTAGCAGTATGGTGGACATTTTGTCCAGTAGGATCCTATGGGAAACCGTGTCAAAAGCCTTGCTGAAGTCCAAAAAAATCACATCAGCTGGTTTCCCTTGGTCCACCATACGGGTGATCTTATCATAAAAGGAAATCCGGTTAGTTAGGCAGGACCTACCCTTCACAAACCCATGACATCATCACATCATCATCACAAAATCATTACAGCATCATCGCTGCGTAATCACATCATCATCACAGCAGTGTCATCACTGCATCATCACAGCATCACCTCAGCATCATCACAGCATCATTACTTCAGAATCACAGCATCATCACAGCGTTATCACATAATCACGATAAGGTCATCACAGCGTCATCGCAGCATCATCACAGCATCATCACAGCGTCATCACAGCCTCATATCTGCATCTTAACTGCATAATGACTGCATCATAAAAGCATCATAACTATGTCATCATATTGTCATCACAGCATCATCACTGCATCGTCACAGAATCATGACAGCGTCATCACAGCATTAACACAACATCATCACATCATCATCCCTGCATCATCACAGCATCATCACTGCATCATCACAGCATCATCACAGCAGGATCGCAGCTTCATCACTGCAGCATCACAGCATCATCACAGTATCCTCACAGCATCTTCACTGCATCATCACTACATCACAGAGAGGGTGGTTGCACACTGGAACAGGCTCCCCAGGGAAGTGGTCACTGCACCGAGCCTGTCTGAATTTAAGAAGAGATTGGACTGTGCACTTAGTCACATAATCTGAACTTTTGGGTAGACCTATGCGGTGTCAAGAGTTGGACTTGATGATCCTTAAGGGTCCCTTCCAACTCAGGAGATTCTATGATTCTATGATTCTATACATTGTCACAGCATCATCACATCATCATCACTGCATCATCATATCATCATCACCGCATCATCACAGTGTCATCACAGCATCATCAAAGCGTCATCACAGCGTCACTACTGCAACATCACTGCATCATCAGAGCATCATCAGAGCATTGGTGTAGATGCACTTCAGCTGGGCCATTGCCCTATCCTCCGGCCTTGCCATTGTTCCCCCTGGCACAGCCCCAACAATCCTTGCTTCAGCCCCATCCCCCTTCTTACCTAGTTTAAAGCCCTCTCAATGAGCCCTGCCAGCTCCTGGCCCAGGATCCTTTTTCCCCTAGAAGATAGGGACCCGTCTGCGGCCATCTGGCCAGGTGCTGAGTAAAGTGCCCCATGGTCAAAAAAAACAAGATTTCTGCGTTGGCACCAGAAATGATGCTCTTATGATGCTGTGGTGATGCTGTTGTGATGATGCTGTGATGATGATTTGATGACGCTTTGATGATGCTGTGATGACGCTTTGATGATGCTGTGATTATACAGCTATAATGCTGTCATGATTATATGATGATGCAGTGATGACGCAGTGATGATGCTGTGATGACACTCTGATGATGCAGTGATGATGCTGTGATGATGCAGTGATGATTCTGTGATAACGCTTTGATGACACTGTACTGATGATGTAATGACGCCGTGAGGAAGCTGTGATGATGCTGTGATGATACTGTGATGACGCTGTGATGCTTTGATGATGCTGTGATGATGGAGTGATGACGCAGTGATGATGCTGTGATCATGCTGTGATGATGCTGTGATGATGCAGTGATGATGCTGTGATGACGTTTTTATGGCGCTTTGATGATGCCGTGATGCTGTGATGATGTTGTGATGATGCTGTGATGATGCAGTGATAATGCTGTGATCATGCTGTGATGATGCAGTGATACCGCCGCGATGATACAGTGATGATTCTGTGATGATGCAGTGATGGCGACGCTGTGATGCTTTGATGATACTGTGATGATGCTGCGATGATGCTGTTGTGATGCTGTGATGATGCAGTGATGATGCTGTGATGATGCAATGATGATGCAGTGATGACGATGCGATGATGCTGTGATGACGCTGTGATGGTGCTTTCATGATGCTGTAATGACGCTGTGATGATGCTGTGATGAAACTGTGATGACGCTGTAATGATACAGTGATGATGCTGTGATGATGCAATGATGATGCAGTGATGACGATGCGATGATGCTGTTGTGATGCTCTGATTATGCTGTGATTATGCTGCGATGACACCGTGATGATGTTGTGATTATGCAGTAATGATGCTGTGATGACACAGTGATGGTGCAGTGATGATGTGATGATGACGCTGTGATGACTCTGTGATACTGTGATACTGTTGTGATGATGCTGTGGTGATGCTGTGATGACACTTTCATGATGCAGTCATCATGATTTGATGATGCAGTGATGATGCTGTTGTGATGCCGTGATGATGCTGTGATGACGCTGTGATCATGCAGTGAAATGACGTGATGATGCTCTGATGATACAGTGATGATGCAGTGATGATGCAGTTATGACGCTGTGGTGAGGCTGTGATAATATTGTGATGATGCAGTGATGATGCTGTGATGATGCAGTGATGAGGCAGCGATAATGCTCTGATGACGCTATGATGATGCTGTGATGATACAATGATGATGATGTGATGATGTTTTTATGATGCTGTGATGATGCTGTGATGATGCACTTATGATGCTGTGATGATGCAGTGATGACGCTGCGATGATGTAGTGATGACGCTGAGATGTTGCTGTGTTGATGCTGTAGTGATGCTGTGATGACGCTGTGATGACGCACTGATGATGTAGTTATTACGCTGTGATGATTCAGTGATGACGCGCTGATGATGTTGTGATGACGCTTTGATGACACTGTGATGATGCTGTGTTGATGCTGTGATGAAGCTGTGATGGTGCTTTGATGACGCTCTGATGACGCAGAGGTGATGCTGTGATGACGCTGTGGTGAGTCTTTGATGACGCTGTGATGCTTTAATGATGCTGTGATGATGCTGCGATGATGCTGTGATGATGGCATGATGATTCTGTGATGATGATGTGATAATGCTGTGTTGATACCGTGATGAAGCTGTGATGACGCTTTGATTACGCTGTGATGCTTTGATGATGCTGTGATGATGCAGTGATGACGCTGTGGTGACGCTGTGATGATGCAGTGATGACGCCTGGACGATGCTGTTATAATGCTGTGATGATGCTGTTGTGATGTGGTGATGATGTGTTATGATGCTGTGATGATGCAGTAATGATGCTGTGATGACGCTTTGATGACAGTGTGATGTTGCTGTGATGTTGAAGTGATGATGTTGTGATGACGCAGTGATGATGCAGTGATGAGGCAGTGATGAGGCAGCGATAATGCTCTGATGACGCTATGATGGTGCTTTGATGATTCTGTGATGATGCAATGATGACTCTGCGAATATTTGGTGATGCAGTGATGATGAAGTGTTGATGCTGTGATGATGCAGTGATGATGCAGTGATGATGCTGTGTTGATGCTGTGATGATGCAGTGAAGATGCAGTGTTGACGCTCTGATGACGCTTTGATGAAGCTGTGATGCTTTCATGATTATTTGATGATGTTGTGATGATGCAGTGATGATGCAGTGTTGATGGTGTGATGATGCAGTGATGAACCTGCGATGATGTAGTGATGACGCTGCGATGACGCTGCGATGATGCTGTGATGATGCTGTGATGACGCTTTGATCACTGCATCATCACTGCATCATCACTGCATCATCACTGCATCACCACAGCATCATCACTGCGTAATCAAAACATCATCACAGCATCAGCACAACATCATCACTGTGTCCTCACTGCATCCTCACAGCATCATCACTGCATCATCAAAGCATCATCTCAGTGTCATCACAGCATCATTTCCGCATAATCACTGCATTATCACAGCATCATCACAGTATCATCACTGCATCATCACATCATCATCACTTCATAATCCCATCATCATCACTGCATCATCACAGCTTCATCACAACATCATCACAGCATCATCACTGCATCATCTCTGCCTCTGCCTCATCACAGCATCATTACAGTGTCATCACAGAATCATCGCAGCATCATTACTGCTTACTCAGTACATCATCAGAGTGTCATCAAGGTTTCATCACTGCATCATCACAGCATCATAGCTACATCACCACATCATCATCCATGCATCATCAAAACGTCATCACAGCATCATCACAGTCTCATCACTGCGTCATCACTGCATCATCTCAGCACAATAATAGTGTCATCAGAGCGTCATCACACTCATCACAGCATCATCACAGCATCATCGCAGCGTCATCACAGCATCATCACATCATCATCGCAGCGTCATCTCAGCATCATCACAGAATCATTACTGCATGAATACTGCATAATAAAAGCGTTATCACAGTATCTTCACAGCATCATCACATTATCACCACAACATCATCAGAGTGTCATCACAGCATCATCACTCCGTCATCACAGCGTCATCACGGTATCATCACAGCATCATCACTGCACCATAGCTGCATAATCACTGCATCATCACAGCATAATCAAAGCATCACTACTGCGCCTTCACAGCACCATCACTGCATCATCACAGCATCTTCAAATCATCATCGCAGCATCATCACTGCGTCATCACTGCATCATCACTGCACCACCACTGCATCATCACAGCATCATCTCAGCATCATCAAAGCATCATTCCTGCATAATCAATGCATTATCACAGCGTGATCACAGTATCATCACTGCATCATGACATCATCATCACTGCATCATCCCATTATCTTCACTGCATCATCACAACATCATCACAGCATAATCACTGCATCATCACAGCATAATCACAGCGTCATCACAGCATCATCACAGCATCATCACAGCGTCATCACAGCGTCATCACTGCGTCATCAAAGCATCATCACAGCATCATAGCAGTGTCATCAAAACGTCATCGCAGAGTAATCACAGGATCATCATATCATCGTCGCAGCGTCATCACAGCATCATAATAGCGTCATCATAGCATCATAACAGAATCATCACTGAATCATCACTGCATCATCACAGTGTCATCACAGTATCATCACTGCACCATCACTTCATCGTCACAGCATCATTACAGCATCATCAGAGCATCACCACTGCATCATGATATCATCATCACAGCGTCATCACAGCATCATCACAGCATCATCACAGTGTCATCACAGCATCATCACTATGTCATCACAGCTTCATAGCTGCATAATCACAGCATCATCACAGCATCATCACAGCATCATCATATCATCATCACCACATAATCACAGTGTCATCACAGCATCATCACTGCGCCATCACTGCATCATCACAGCATCTTCACATTGTCATCACAGCATCATCTCTGCGTCCTCACTGCATCTTCACAGCATCATATCTACAGCATCAGAGCATTATCTCAGTGTCATCAGAGCATCATTACAGCATAATCACTGCATTATCACAGCATCATCACATTATCATCACTGCATCATCACATCATCATCACAGCAACATCACTGCATCATCTCTGCATCATCAGAGCATCATTAGAGTATCATGACAGCATCATCAGTGCATAATCACTGCATCATCACCTCATCGTCACAGCATAATCACAGCATCATCGCATTATCATTACTGCTTACTCACTGCATCATTACAGCGTCATCACGGTGTCATCACTGCATAATCACTGCGTCATCACAGGATCAATACAGCATCATCACTGCATCATCACTGCATAGTCACAGCATCATCGCATCCTCATACAGGCATCATAACAGGGTCATCACAGCGTCATAACTGCATAAACACTGCGTCATCACAGCATCATCATTGCATCATCACAGCATCATCACTGCGTTATCACAGCATCATCACAGAGCCATCACTGCATCATCACTTCATCATCGCAGCGTCATATCTGCGTCATCACAGTATCATCACAGCATCATCACAGCATCATCACAGCATTATCACATAATCACGATAGGGTCATCACAGAGTCATCGCAGCGTCATCACATCATCATCGCAGCATCATCACAATATCATCACAGCGTCATCACAGCCTCATATCTGCATCATCACTGCATAATGACTGCATCATAACAGCATCATAACTACGTCATCATATTGTCATCACAGCATCATCACAGCATCACGACAGCGTCATCACAGCATTAACACAACATCATCACATCATCATCCCTACATCATCACATCATTATCACTACATCATCACATCATCACATCATCATCACAGCATCATAGCTACATAATCACTGCATCATCACAGAGTCATCACTGCATCATCAGAGCATCATCACATCATGATCAATGCATCATCACATCATAATCACAGCATCATCAGAGCATCATCACGACGTCATCACAGCATAATTACTACATCACCACTACATGATCACAGCATCATTACTGCGTCATCACTGCATCATTACTGCATCATCACTGCATCATCACTGCATCATCACAACGTCATCTCAGTATCATCACAGCGTCATCACAGCATCACGACAGTGTCATCGCAGCGTCATCACAGCATCATTACATCATGATTACTGCGTCATCAGAGCGTCATCGCAGCATCCTCACAGCATCATCATAGTACCACTACACCATCATCACAGAATCACTAAAGCGTCATCCAAGTGTCATCACAGCATCGTCACTGCGTCATCACAGAATCATTAATGCATAATCACTGCATCATCACAGCGTCATCACAGTATCATCACATCATCATCACCGCGTCATCACAGCATCATCAAAGCGTCATCACAGCGTCACTACTGCAACATCACTGCATCATCAGAGCATCATCAGAGCATTGGTGTAGATGCACTTCAGCTGGGCCATTGCCCTATCCTCCGGCCTTGCCATTGTTCCCCCTGGCACAGCCCCAACAATCCTTGCTTCAGCCCCATCCCCCTTCTTACCTAGTTTAAAGCCCTCTCAATGAGCCCTGCCAGCTCCTGGCCCAGGATCCTTTTTCCCCTAAAAGATAGGGACCCGTCTGCGGCCATCAGGCCAGGTGCTGAGTAAAGTGCCCCATGGTCAAAAAAAACAAGATTTCTGCGTTGGCACCAGAAATGATGCTCTTGTGATGCTGTTGTGATGATGCTGTGATAATGATTTGATGACACTGTGATGATGCTGTGATGATGCTTTGATGATGTTGTGATGATGCTTTGATGACGCTGTGATAACGCTGTGATGGTGCTGTGATGAGGCTGTGATGATGCTCAGATGATGCAGTGATGTTGCAGTAGTGACGCTGTGATGTTGCTTTGATGATGCTGCGATGAATTTCTGGTGATGCTCTGATGATGCAGTGATGATAATTTGATGACGCTGTGATGCTGTGATGATGCAGTGATGATGCTGTGATGATGCTGTGATGATGCTGCGATGATGCTGTGATGGTGCTTTCATGATGCTGTAATGACGCAGTGATGATGCTGTGATGACGCTATGATGACACTGATTACATTGTGATGCTTTGATGATGCTGTGATGAAGCTGTGATGACGCTGTAATGATGGAGTGATGTTGCTGTGATGATACTATGGTGATGCTCTGATGACGCTGTGATGATGCTTTGATGACGCTGTGATGACGATGTTATTACGCTATTATGAAGCTGTGATGATGCTGTTATGACAATTTGATGATGCTGTGATTATGCAGCTATGATGCTCTCAGGATGATATGATGATGCAGTGATGATGCTGTGATGACGCTGTGATGATGTTGTGATGATGCTGTGGTGATGCACAGATGACGCTGTGTTGATGCTGTGATGATGCTATGATGATGCTGTGCTGATGCAGTGTTTATGCAGTGATGATGCAGTTATGATTCTGTGATGACGCTGTGATGATGCAGTGATGATGCTGTGATGACGCTGTGATGACACAGTGATGATGGTGTGATGACGCAGTGATGACGCTGCAATAACTCTGAGATGATGACGTGATGATACTATGTTGACACTCTGAATGATGACGCTGTGATGCTTTCATGATGGTATGATGATGCTGTGATGATTCAGTGATGATGCTGCGATGATGCTGTGATGATGCTGTAATGATGCATTGATAACACTGCGATGATGCTGCGATGATGTTGTCATGATGCTATGATGATGATGCAGTGATGACACTGCGATGATGCTGTTATGATATTGTGATGATGCTGTGATGACGCTATGATGATGCTGTGATGATACTGTGATGTTGCAGTGATGATGCTGTGGTGATGCTGTGATGACGCTGTGACGACAAAGTGATGATGTAGTGATGCTGCTGTGATGACGCTGTGATGATGCTTTGATGATGCTGTGATGATGCTGTGATGATGCAGTGATGACGCTGCGATGATATTGTAATGATGCAGTGAGGATGCTGTGATGATGCAGTGATGATGCTTTGGTGATGCTGTGCTGATGCTCTGATAACGCTGTAATGACGGAGTGATGATACAGTGATGATGCTGTGATGACGCTTTCATGATGCTGGGATGCTGTGATGATGCTGTGATCATGCTGTGATGATGCAGTGATACCGCTGCGATGATACAGTGATGATTCTGTGATGATGCAGTGATGGCAACGCTATGATGCTGCGATGATGCTGCGATGATGGTGTTGTGATGCTTTGATGATGCAGTGATGACTCTGTGGTGACGCTGAGATGATGTTGTGATGACGCCTGGATGATGCAGAGATGACGCTGTGCTGATGCTGTTGTGATGCTGTGATGATGCAGTGATGATGCAGTGATGGTGCTACGATGATGCTGTTGTGATGCTGTGATGACGCTTTGATGACACTATGATAATATTGTGATGATGCAGTAATGATGCAGTGATGACGCTGCGATGATGCTTTGATGATGCTGTGATTACGCTGTGATGATTCAGTGGTGACATTGTGATGGCAATGTGATGCTTTGTTGAAGCTCTGATGATGCTGTGATGATGCAGTAATGATGCCGTGATGATGCTGTGATGATGCAGTTATGATGCTGTTATTATGCTGTGATCATGCAGTGAAATGATGTGATGATGCTCTGATGATACAGTGATGATGCAGTGATGATGCAGTTATGACACTGTGGTGAGGCTGTGATAATATTGTGATGATGCTGTGATGACGCAGTTATGATGCTGTGATGATGCAGTGATGAGGCAGTGATGATGATGTGTTGATGCTGTGATGATGCTGTTGTGATGTGGTGATGATGTGTTATGATGCTGTGATGATGCAGTGATGATGCTGTGATGACGCTTTGATGACAGTGTGATGTTGCTGTGATGTTGAAGTGATGATGTTGTGATGACGCAGTGATGATGCAGTGATGAGGCAGCGATAATGCTCTGATGACACTATGATGATGCTTTGATGATTCTGTGATGATGCAATGATGACGCTGCGAATCTTTGGTGACGCTGTGATGATGCTGTGATGATGCTGTGATAACGGAGTGATGATAAAGTGATGATGCAGTGATGACGCTGCGATGATGTTGTATTGATGCTGTGATGATGCTGTGATGACACTGTGATGACGCACTGATAATGTTGTTATTACGCTGTGATGATTCTGTGATGATGCGTTGATGATCCTGTGATGACTCTTTGATGACACTGTGATGATGCTGTGTTGATGCTGTGATGAAGCTCTGATGACGCTGGGATGGTTCTTTCATGACGCTCTCATAACGCAGTGGTGATGCTGTGATGACGCTGTGATGACTCTTTGATGATGCTGTGATGCTTTAATGATGCTGTGATGATGCTGCGATGATGCTGTGATGATGGTGTGATGACGCAGTGATGACGCTGTGATGGTGCTTAGATGATGCTGTGATTACGCCTGGATGATGCTGTTATGAAGCTGTGATGATGCTGTTGTGATGCTGTGATGATGTGTTATGATGCTGTGATGATGCCGTGATGATGCTGTGATGACGTTTTGATGACAGTGTGATTATGTTCTGATGATGCTGTGATGACGCAGTATTGATGATGTGATGATGCTGCAATGATGCTGTGATGATGCTGTGATGACGCTGCGATGATGCTGTGATGATGCAGTAATGATGTTGTGATGATGCAGTGATGATGTTGTGATGATGCTGTGATGATGCTGCGATGACGCAGTGATGACTCTGTGATGATGCTGTAATAATGATGTGATGATATGATGATGCTGTAGTGATGCCGTGATGATGTTCTGATGACACTTTGATGATGCTGTGATGCTTTGATGACGCTGTGATGACGCTTTGATGACGCTCCGTTGATTTTGTTATGATTCTGTTGTGATGCTGTGATGATGCAGTGATGATGCTGCGATGATGCTGTTGTGATGCTGTGATGATACTGTGTTGACGCTTTGACGATACTATGATAATGTTCTGATGATGTAGTAATGATGCAGTGATGACGCAGTGATGATGCTGTGATGACGCTGTGATCATGCTGTGATGATGCAGTTTTGACGCTGCGATGATGTTGTTCTTATGGTCTGATGATGCTGTGATGACGGTTTGATGACACTGTGATGATGTTCTGATGATGCAGTGATGATGCTGTTGTGATGCTCTGATAATGCTATGATGACGCTTTGATGACACTGTGATGTTGTTGTGATGATGCAGTGCTGATGCTGTGATGATGCTGTGATGCTCTGATGAGGATGATATGATGCTGTGATGATTCAGTAATGATGCTGTGATGATGCTGAGATGATGCTCTGATGACGCTGCGATTATGCTGTGATGATGCTGTGATGACGCTTTCGTGACGCTGTGATAATGCTGTGATGATGCTGTGATGATGCTGTGATAACGCTGCGATGATGCTGTGATGATGCTGTGATGAGGCTTTGATCACTGAATCATCACTGCATCATCACTGCATCATCAAAGCATCATCTCAGTGTCATCACAGCATCATTTCCGCATAATCACTGCATTATCACAGCGTCATCACAGTATCATCACTGCATCATCACATCATCATCACTTCAGAATCCCATCATGATCACTGCATCATCACAGCTTCATCACAACATCATTACAGTGTCATGACAGCATCATCACTGCATAATCACTGCATCATAACCGCATAATTACAGCATCATCAAAGCATCATCGCAGCATCATTACTGCTTACTCGCTGCATCATCAGAGTGTCATCACGGTCTCATCACTGCATCATCACAGCATCATAGCTACATCACCACATCATCATCAATGCATCATCAAAACGTCATCACAGCATCATCACAGTCTCATCACTGCATCATCACTGCATCATCACAGCCTCATAACTACATAAACACTGCATCATCACAGCGTCATCACAACGTCATAACAGCATCATCACAGCATCATCATTGCATCATCACTGCATCATCTCAGCATCATAATTCTGTCATCAGAGCGTCATCACAGTCATCAAAGCATCATCACATCATCATCGCAGCGTCATCACAGCATCATCACTGCATCATCACAGCATCATCACAGAATCATTACTACATAAATACTGCATCATCACAGCGTCATCACAGTATCTTCACAGCATCATCACGGCATCATCACATTATCATCACAACATCATCAGAGTGTCATCACAGCCTCATCACTCCGTCATCAAAATGTCATCACAGTATCATCACAGCACCATAGCTACATAATCACTCCGTCATCACAGCATAATCAAAGCATCACCACTGCGCCTTCACAGCATCATCACTGCATCACCACTGCATCATAACTGCATCATCACAGCATCATCACAGAATCATTACTACATAATCACTGCATTATCACAGCGTCATCACAGTACCATAACTGCATCATCACATCATCATCACATAATCTTCAATGCGTCATCACAGCGTAATCACAAAGTCATCACTTCATCATCAAATTGTCATCACAGCGTCATCACAGCATCATCACTGTGTCATCAGAGCGTCATCACAGCATAATCACAGCATCGTCAGAGCAGCATCAGAGCAGCATCATGGCGTCATGACAGAATCATCACTACGTCATCAAATTGTCATCACAGCAGCCCACAGCATCATCACAGCATCATTGCAGCATCATAACAGCATCATCAAAGCATCTTTACTGCTTACTCACTGCATCATCACAGCGTCATCACAGGGTCATAACTGCATCATCACTGCATCTTCACAGCATAATCTCAGCATCATCACAGTGTCATCACAGTGTTATAACAGCATCATCACATCATCATCAGAGTGTCATCACAGAATCATCACAGCATCATCGCTATGTCATCACAGCATAATCACAATATCATCACAATGTCATTAAAGCGTCATAACTGCATCATCACTGCATCATAACTGCATCATCACTGCATCATCACATCGTCACCACAGCGTCATCGCAGCAGCATCACAGCATCATCACTGCATCATCACGGTATCATCACAGCATCATCACAATATCATCGTAGCATCATCACAGCATCACAACAGCGTTATCAGAACACCACAACACCCTCAACACAGCGTCACCACAGCAACATCACAGCATCAGCACAGCATAATCGCAGCGTCACTACAGCATCATTACTGCATAATCACTGCATCATTACAGCATCATCACTGCGTCATCACAACTTTATCACAGTATCATCACTGCATCATCATATCATCATCGCAACGTCATCACTGCATCATCGCAGCATCATCACTGCATCATCACTGCATAGTCACAGCATCATTGTATCCTCATACAGGCATCATAACAGGGTCATCACAGCGTCATAACTGCATAAACACTGCATCATCACAGCATAGAATCATAGAATCATAGAATCTCCTGAGTTGGAAGGGACCCTTAAGGATCATCTAGTCCAACTCTTGACACCGCACAGGTCTACCCAAGAGTTCAGACCATGTGACTAAGTGCACAGTCCAATCTCTTCTTAAATTCCGACAGGCTCGGTGCAGTGACCACTTCCCTGGGGAGCCTGTTCCAGTGTGCAACCACCCTCTCTGTGAAGAACCCCCTCCTGATGTCTAGCCTAAATTTCCCCTGCCTCAGCTTAACCCCGTTCCCGCGGGTCCTGTCACTGGTGTTAATGGAGAAAAGGTCTCCTGCCTCTCGACACCCCCTTACGAGGAAGTTGTAGACTGTGATGAGGTCTCCCCTCAGCCTCCTCTTCTCCAGGCTGAACAGGCCCAGTGACCTCAGCCGTTCCTCGTACGTCTTCCCCTCCAGGCCTTTCACCATCTTCGTAGCCCTCCTCTGGACACTCTCCAACAGTTTCATGTCCTTTTTATACTGCGGTGCCCAGAACTGCACACAGTACTCGAGGTGAGGCCGCACCAGCGCAGAGTAGAGCGGGACAATCACCTCCCGTGACCTACTAGCGATGCCGTGCTTGATGCACCCCAGGACACGCTTGGCCCTCCTGGCTGCCAGGGCACACTGCTGGCTCATATTCAACTTGCTGTCTACCACGACCCCCAGATCCCTCTCTTCTAGGCTGCTCTCCAGCGTCTCATCGCCCAGTCTGTACGTGCAGCCAGGGTTTCCCCGTCCCAGGTGCAGGACCCGGCACTTGCTCTTATTGAACTTCATGCGGTTGGTGATCGCCCAGCTCTCCAACCTATCCAGGTCCCTCTGCAAGGCCTTTCCACCCTCATTCGAGTCCACAACTCCTCCAAGTTTGGTGTCATCAGCAAACTTGCTCAAAATACCCTCTATTCCTACATCCAGATCGTTTATAAAAATATTGAAAAGTACCGGCCCTAAAATGGAGCCTTGAGGGACCCCACTGGTGACCGCCCGCCAGCCTGACGCAGCCCCATTTACCATAACCCTTTGGGCCCTGCCCGTTAGCCAATTGCTCACCCATCGTATGATGTTTTTATTTAGCTGTATGGTGGACATTTTGTCCAGTAGGATCCTATGGGAAACCGTGTCAAAAGCCTTGCTGAAGTCCAAAAAAATCACATCAGCTGGTTTCCCTTGGTCCACCATACGGGTGATCTTATCATAAAAGGAAATCCGGTTAGTTAGGCAGGACCTACCCTTCACAAACCCATGACATCATCACATCATCATCACAAAATCATTACAGCATCATCGCTGCGTAATCACATCATCATCACAGCAGTGTCATCACTGCATCATCACAGCATCACCTCAGCATCATCACAGCATCATTACTTCAGAATCACAGCATCATCACAGCGTTATCACATAATCACGATAAGGTCATCACAGCGTCATCGCAGCATCATCACAGCATCATCACAGCGTCATCACAGCCTCATATCTGCATCTTAACTGCATAATGACTGCATCATAAAAGCATCATAACTATGTCATCATATTGTCATCACAGCATCATCACTGCATCGTCACAGAATCATGACAGCGTCATCACAGCATTAACACAACATCATCACATCATCATCCCTGCATCATCACAGCATCATCACTGCATCATCACAGCATCATCACAGCAGGATCGCAGCTTCATCACTGCAGCATCACAGCATCATCACAGTATCCTCACAGCATCTTCACTGCATCATCACTACATCACAGAGAGGGTGGTTGCACACTGGAACAGGCTCCCCAGGGAAGTGGTCACTGCACCGAGCCTGTCTGAATTTAAGAAGAGATTGGACTGTGCACTTAGTCACATAATCTGAACTTTTGGGTAGACGTATGCGGTGTCAAGAGTTGGACTTGATGATCCTTAAGGGTCCCTTCCAACTCAGGAGATTCTATGATTCTATGATTCTATACATTGTCACAGCATCATCACATCATCATCACTGCATCATCATATCATCATCACCGCATCATCACAGTGTCATCACAGCATCATCAAAGCGTCATCACAGCGTCACTACTGCAACATCACTGCATCATCAGAGCATCATCAGAGCATTGGTGTAGATGCACTTCAGCTGGGCCATTGCCCTATCCTCCGGCCTTGCCATTGTTCCCCCTGGCACAGCCCCAACAATCCTTGCTTCAGCCCCATCCCCCTTCTTACCTAGTTTAAAGCCCTCTCAATGAGCCCTGCCAGCTCCTGGCCCAGGATCCTTTTTCCCCTAGAAGATAGGGACCCGTCTGCGGCCATCTGGCCAGGTGCTGAGTAAAGTGCCCCATGGTCAAAAAAAACAAGATTTCTGCGTTGGCACCAGAAATGATGCTCTTATGATGCTGTGGTGATGCTGTTGTGATGATGCTGTGATGATGATTTGATGACGCTTTGATGATGCTGTGATGACGCTTTGATGATGCTGTGATTATACAGCTATAATGCTGTCATGATTATATGATGATGCAGTGATGACGCAGTGATGATGCTGTGATGACACTCTGATGATGCAGTGATGATGCTGTGATGATGCAGTGATGATTCTGTGATAACGCTTTGATGACACTGTACTGATGATGTAATGACGCCGTGAGGAAGCTGTGATGATGCTGTGATGATACTGTGATGACGCTGTGATGCTTTGATGATGCTGTGATGATGGAGTGATGACGCAGTGATGATGCTGTGATCATGCTGTGATGATGTTGTGATGATGGAGTGATGATGCTGTGATGACGTTTTTATGGCGCTTTGATGATGCCGTGATGCTGTGATGATGTTGTGATGATGCTGTGATGATGCAGTGATAATGCTGTGATCATGCTGTGATGATGCAGTGATACCGCCGCGATGATACAGTGATGATTCTGTGATGATGCAGTGATGGCGACGCTGTGATGCTTTGATGATACTGTGATGATGCTGCGATGATGCTGTTGTGATGCTGTGATGATGCAGTGATGATGCTGTGATGACGCTGTGATGATTCAGTGATGATTCTGTGATGATGTTGTGTTGATGCAGTGATGATGTTGTGATGATGCCGTGATGATGCTGTTATTATGCTGTGATCATGCAGTGAAATGATGTGATGATGCTCTGATGATACAGTGATGATGCTGTGATGATGCAGTTATGACGCTGTGGTGAGGCTGTGATAATATTGTGATGATGCTGTGATGATGCAGTGATGATGCTGTGATGATGCAGTGATGAGGCAGCGATAATGCTCTGATGACGCTATGATGATGCTGTGATGATACAATGATGATGATGTGATGATGTTTTTATGATGCTGTGATGATGCTGTGATGATGCACTTATGATGCTGTGATGATGCAGTGATGACGCTGCGATGATGTAGTGATGACGCTGAGATGTTGCTGTGTTGATGCTGTAGTGATGCTGTGATGACGCTGTGATGACGCACTGATGATGTAGTTATTACGCTGTGATGATTCAGTGATGACGCGCTGATGATGTTGTGATGACGCTTTGATGACACTGTGATGATGCTGTGTTGATGCTGTGATGAAGCTGTGATGGTGCTTTGATGACGCCCTGATGACGCAGTGGTGATGCTGTGATGACGCTGTGATGAGTCTTTGATGACGCTGTGATGCTTTAATGATGCTGTGATGATGCTGCGATGATGCTGTGATGATGGCATGATGATTCTGTGATGATGATGTGATAATGCTGTGTTGATACCGTGATGAAGCTGTGATGACGCTTTGATTACGCTGTGATGCTTTGATGATGCTGTGATGATGCAGTGATGACGCTGTGGTGACGCTGTGATGATGCAGTGATGACGCCTGGACGATGCTGTTATAATGCTGTGATGATGCTGTTGTGATGTGGTGATGATGTGTTATGATGCTGTGATGATGCAGTAATGATGCTGTGATGACGCTTTGATGACAGTGTGATGTTGCTGTGATGTTGAAGTGATGATGTTGTGATGACGCAGTGATGATGCAGTGATGAGGCAGTGATGAGGCAGCGATAATGCTCTGATGCCGCTATGATGGTGCTTTGATGATTCTGTGATGATGCAATGATGACTCTGCGAATATTTGGTGATGCTGTGATGATGATGCAATGATGCTGTGATGATGCTGTGATGATGCAGTGATGATGCAGTGATGATGCTGTGATGATGCTGTGATGATGCAGTGAAGATGCAGTGTTGACGCTCTGATGACGCTTTGATGAAGCTGTGATGGTTTCATGATTATTTGATGATGTTGTGATGATGCAGTGATGATGCAGTGTTGATGCTGTGATGATGCAGTGATGACGCTGCGATGATGCAGTGATGACGCTGCGATGACGCTGCGATGATGCTGTGATGATGCTGTGATGACGCTTTGATCACTGCATCATCACTGCATCATCACTGCATCACCACAGCATCATCACTGCGTTATCACAACATCATCACAGAGTCATCACTGCTTCATCACTTCATCATCGCAGCGTCATATCTGCGTCATCACAGTATCATCACATCATCATCACAGCATCATCACAGCATCATCATTGCATCATCACAGCATCATCACAGCATCATCACAGTCTCATCACTGCGTCATCACTGCATCATCTCAGCACAATAATAGTGTCATCAGAGCGTCATCACACTCATCACAGCATCATCACAGCATCATCGCAGCGTCATCTCAGCATCATCACAGAATCATTACTGCATGAATACTGCATAATAAAAGCGTTATCACAGTATCTTCACAGCATCATCACATTATCACCACAACATCATCAGTGTCATCACAGCATCATCACTCCGTCATCACAGCGTCATCACGGTATCATCACAGCATCATCACTGCACCATAGCTGCATAATCACTGCATCATCACAGCATAATGAAAGCGTCACTACTGCGCCTTCACAGCACCATCACTGCGTCATCACTGCACCACCACTGCATCATCACAGCATCATCTCAGCATCATCAAAGCATCATTCCTGCATAATCAATGCATTATCACAGCGTGATCACAGTATCATCACTGCATCATGACATCATCATCACTGCATCATCCCATTATCTTCACTGCATCATCACAGCATCATCACAGCATCATCACGTCGCCATTAAAACATCATCACTGCATCATCCCATTATCTTCACTGCATCATCACAACATCATCACAGCATCATCACTGCGTTATCACAACATCATCACTGCATCATCACAATATCATCACAGCATCATCACAGCATCATCACAGCATCATCACAACATAATCAGAGCATCATCACAGCATAAACACTGCATCATCACTGCACTCTCACAGCATCATCTCAGCGTCATCAAGCAATCATCACAGCATCATCAGAGTATCTTGGCATTGTCATCAAAGCATCATGACTGCATCATCACTGCATCATCACTGCACAATCACTACATCATCACAGCATCATCTAAGCATTATCACAGCATCATTACTGCATAATCACTGCATTATAACAGCGTCGTACCAGTATCATCACTGCATCATCACATCATCATCACTGCATCATCTCATCATCATCATTGCATCATAACAGCATCATCACAACATCATCACAGCATAATCACTGCATCATCACAGCATAATCACAGCGTCATCACAGCATCATCACAGCATCATCACAGCGTCATCACAGCGTCATCACTGCGTCATCAAAGCATCATCACAGCATCATAGCAGTGTCATCAAAACGTCATCACAGAGTAATCACAGGATCATCATATCATCGTCGCAGCGTCATCACAGCATCATAATAGCGTCATCATAACATCATAACAGAATCATCACTGAATCATCACTGCATCATCACAGTGTCATCACAGTATCATCACTGCACCATCACTTCATCGTCACAGCATCATTACAGCATCATCAGAGCATCACCACTGCATCATGATATCATCATCACAGCATCATCACAGCATCATCACAGCATCATCACTATGTCATCACAGCGTCATAGCTGCATAATCACAGCATCATCACAGCATCATCACAGCATCATCATATCATCATCACCACATAATCACAGTGTCATCACAGCATCATCACTGCGCCATCACTGCATCATCACAGCATCTTCACATTGTCATCACAGCATCATCTCTGCGTCCTCACTGCATCTTCACAGCATCATATCTACAGCATCAGAGCATTATCTCAGTGTCATCAGAGCATCATTACAGCATAATCACTGCATTATCACAGCATCATCACATTATCATCACTGCATCATCATATCATCATCGCAGCATCATCACTACATCATCGCAGCATCATCACTGCATCATCACTGCATAGTCACAGCATCATCGCATCCTCATACAGGCATCATAACAGGGTCATCACAGCGTCATAACTGCATAAACACTGCGTCATCACAGCATCATCATTGCATCATCACAGCATCATCACTGCGTTATCACAGCATCATCACAGAGTCATCACTGCATCATCACTTCATCATCGCAGCGTCATATCTGCGTCATCACAGTATCATCACATCATCATCACAGCATCATCACAAAATCATTACAGCATCATCGCTGCGTAATCACATCATCATCACTGCGTCATCACAGCATCACCTCACCATCCTCACAGCATCATTACTTCAGAATCACAGCATCATCACAGCATCATCACAGCATCATCATTGCATCATCACAGCGTTATCACATAATCACGATAGGGTCATCACAGAGTCATCGCAGCATCATCACTGCGTCATCACATCATCATCGCAGCATCATCACAATATCATCACAGCGTCATCACAGCCTCATATCTGCATCATCACTGCATAATGACTGCATCATAACAGCATCATAACTACGTCATCATATTGTCATCACAGCATCATCACAGCATCACGACAGCGTCATCACAACATCATGACAGGGTCATCACAGCATCATCACTGCATCGTCACAGAATCATGACAGCGTCATCACAGCATTAACACAACATCATCACATCATCATCCCTGCATCATCACATCATCATCCCTGCATCATCACATCATTATCACTACATCATCACATCATCATCACAGCATCATAGCTACATTATCACTGCATCATCACAGAGTCATCACTGCATCATCAGAGCATCATCACATCATGATCAATGCATCATCACATCATAATCACAGCATCATCAGAGCATCATCACTGCGTCATCACAGCATAATCACTACATGATCACAGCATCATTACTGCGTCATCACTGCATCATCACAACGTCATCACTGCGTCATCAAAGCATCATCACAGCATCATAGCAGTGTCATCAAAACGTCATCGCAGAGTAATCACAGGATCATCATATCATCGTCGCAGCGTCATCACAGCATCATAATAGCGTCATCATAGCATCATAACAGAATCATCACTGAATCATCACTGCATCATCACAGTGTCATCACAGTATCATCACTGCACCATCACTTCATCGTCACAGCATCATTACAGCATCATCAGAGCATCACCACTGCATCATCATTGCATCATGACATCATCATCACAGCATCATCACAGCATCATCATATCATCATCACAGCGTCATCACAGCATCATCACTATGTCATCACAGCGTCATAGCTGCATAATCACAGCATCATCACAGTATCATCACAGCATCATCATATCATCATCACCACATAATCACAGTGTCATCACAGCATCATCACTGCGCCATCACTGCATCATCACAGCATCTTCACATTGTCATCACAGCATCATCTCTGCGTCCTCACTGCATCTTCACAGCATCATATCTACAGCATCAGAGCATTATCTCAGTGTCATCAGAGCATCATTACAGCATAATCACTGCATTATCACAGCATCATCACATTATCATCACTGCATCATCACATCATCATCACAGCAACATCACTGCATCATCTCTGCATCATCAGAGCATCATTAGAGTATCATGACAGCATCATCACTGCATAATCACTGCATCATCACCTCATCGTCACAGCATAATCACAGCATCATCGCATTATCATTACTGCTTACTCACTGCATCATTACAGCGTCATCACGGTGTCATCACTGCAAAATCACTGCGTCATCACAGGATCAATACAGCATCATCAATGCATCATCACAACGTCATCACTATATCATCACTGCATCATCACAGCATCATCACAGTACCATAATTGCATCATCACAGCATCATCGCTATGTCATCACAGCATCATCACAACATCATCGTAGCATCATCACAGCATCACAACAGCGTTATCAGAGCATCACAACACCCTCAACACAGCGTCACCACAGCAACATCACAGCATCATCACAGCATAATCGCAACGTCACTACAGCATCATTACTGCGTAATCACTGTATCATTACAGCATCATCACTGCGTCATCACAATGTTATCACAGTATCATCACTGCATCATCATATCATCATTGCAGCATCATCACTACATCATCGCAGCATCATCACTGCATCATCACTGCATAGTCACAGCATCATCACATCCTCATACAGGCATCATAACAGGGTCATCACAGCGTCATAACTGCATAAACACTGCGTCATCACAGCATCATCATTGCATCATCACAGCATCATCACTGCGTTATCACAGCATCATCACAGAGTCATCACTGCATCATCACTTCATCATCGCAGCGTCATATCTGCGTCATCACATCATCATCACATCATCATCACAGCATCATCACATCATCATCACAAAATCATTACAGCATCATCGCTGCGTAATCACATCATCATCACTGCGTCATCACAGCATCACCTCACCATCCTCACAGCATCATTACTTCAGAATCACAGCATCATCACAGCATCATCACAGCATCATCATTGCATCATCACAGCATCATCACAGCGTTATCACATAATCACGATAGGGTCATCACAGAGTCATCGCAGCATCATCACTGCGTCATCACATCATCATCGCAGCATCATCACAATATCATCACAGCGTCATCACAGCCTCATATCTGCATCATCACTGCATAATGACTGCATCATAACAGCATCATAACTACGTCATCATATTGTCATCACAGCATCATCACAGCATCACGACAGCGTCATCACAACATCATGACAGGGTCATCACAGCATCATCACTGCATCGTCACAGAATCATGACAGCGTCATCACAGCATTAACACAACATCATCACATCATCATCCCTGCATCATCACATCATTATCACTACATCATCACAGCATCATCACAGCATCATGGCTACATTATCACTGCATCATCACAGAGTCATCACTGCATCATCAGAGCATCATCACATCATGATCAATGCATCATCACATCATAATCACAGCATCATCAGAGCATCATCACTGCGTCATCACAGCATAATCACTACATCATCACTACATGATCACAGCATCATTACTGCGTCATCACTGCATCATCACTGCATCATCACAACGTCATCTCAGTATCATCACAGCGTCATCACAGCGTCATCACAGCATCACGACAGTGTCATCGCAGCGTCATCACAGCATCATTACATCATGATTACTGCGTCATCAGAGCATCATCGCAGCATCCTCGCAGCATCATCATAGTACCACTACAGCATCATCACAGAATCACTATAGCGTCATCCAAGCGTCATCACAGCATCGTCACTGCGTCATCACAGCATCATCACATCATCACCATAGCATCATCGCAGCATTATCACTGCGTCATCACAACATCATCACTGCGTCATCACAACATCATCACTGCATGATCACTGCATCATCACAGCATCATCACATCATCACCACAGCATCATCACATCATCATCACTGCATCATCACAGCATCATCAGAGCATCATCACAGCATCATCTAAGCATCATCAATGCGTCATCACAGCACCATCACTGCATCATCAGAACTTCACCAAAGCATCATCACAGCGTCATAACTGCGTAAACACTGCATCATCACAGCACCATTATTACGTCATCACAGCGTCATAACAGCATTATCAGTGCATCATCACTGCATCATCACAGCATCATAATTGCATCATCACAGAATCATCACAACATCATCGAAGCATCGTCACAGTGTTACGACAACGTTATCAGACCATCACGACAGCATCATCACAGCGTCATCAGAGAATCATCACATCTTCATCACAGCATCATCACAACATTATTATAGCATCATCACAGCATTATCACTGTATCATCACTGCATCGTTACAGCATCATCTCAGCATCATCACAGTATCAATACTGCAGAATCACTGAATCATCACATCATCATCACTGCGTCATCACATCATCATCACAGCATTATCACATCATTATCACTGCATCATCACAGCATCATCGCAGCATCATCACATCATCATCGCAGCGTAATCACTGCATCGTCACAGCATCATCACTGCATCGTCACTGCATCGTCACATCACCATTGCGTCGTCATCAAAGCATAATCACAGTGTCATAACTGCATAAACTCTGCATCATCACAGCACCATCACTGCGTCAATACAGCATCATCATTGCATCACCTCGGCATCATAACATCATCATTACTACATCATCACAGCATAATCATTGCATCATCACAACATCATCACAGCATCACGACAGCGTTATCAGAGCATCACGACAGAGTCATCACAGCGTCATCACAGAATCATCAAGGCATCATCAAAACATAATCATAGCATCATCACAGCATCATCACTGCATCATTAATGAATCATCACAGCATCATCTCAGCAACATCACAGCATCATTAGTGCTTCCTCACTGCATCATCACAGCGTAATCACTACATCATCACTACATAATCACATCATAATTACAGCGTCATCAATGCATCACCACTGCATCGTAACTGCATCATCTCAGTATCATTACTGCATAATCACTGCATCATCACTGCGTCATCACAGTATCATCACTGCATCATCATAACTTCATCGCAGCGTCATTACTGCAACATCACAGTATCATCACCGCATCATCACTGTATCATTACTTCAGAATCCCTGCGTCATCACATCATCACCACTACATGATCACTGCATCATCACAGCATCATCACAGCATCATAATAAGGTCATCACAGCGTCATCACTGCATCATCAAAATATCATCTCAGCATCATCACAGAATCATTAATGCATAATCACTGCATCATCACAGCGTCATCACAGTATCATCACTGCCACATCATATCATCATCATATCATCATCACCGCGTCATCACAGCATCATCAAAGCGTCATCACAGCGTCACTACTGCAACATCACTGCATCATCAGAGCATCATCAGAGCATTGGTGTAGATGCACTTCAGCTGGGCCATTGCCCTATCCTCCGGCCTTGCCATTGTTCCCCCTGGCACAGCCCCAACAATCCTTGCTTCAGCCCCATCCCCCTTCTTACCTAGTTTAAAGCCCTCTCAATGAGCCCTGCCAGCTCCTGGCCCAGGATGCTTTTTCCCCTAAAAGATAGGGACCCGTCTGCGGCCATCAGGCCAGGTGCTGAGTAAAGTGCCCCATGGTCAAAAAAAACAAGATTTCTGTGTTGGCACCAGAAATGATGCTCTTATGATGCTGTGATAATGATTTGATGACACTGTGATGATACTGTGATGACGCTTTCATGATGTTGTGATGATGCTTTGATGACGCTGTGATAACGCTGTGATGGTGCTGTGATGATGCTGTGATGATGCTCAGATGATGCAGTGATGTTGCAGTAGTGACGCTGTGATGTTGCTTTGATGATGCTGCGATGAAGTTCTGGTGATGCTCTGATGATGCAGTGATGATAATTTGATGACACTGTGATGCTGTGATGATGCAGTGATGATGCTGTGATGATGTTGCGATGATGCTGTGATGACGCTGTGATGGTGCTTTCATGATGCTGTAATGACGCTCTGATGATGTTGTGATGAAGCTGTGGTGACGCTCTGATGACGCTGTAATGATGCAGTGATGATGCTGTGATGATGCTGTGATGACGCTGTGATGACGCTGTGATGTTTTGATGATGCTGTGATGATGGAGTGATGACGCAGTGATGATGCTGTGATGACGCTTTTATGGCGCTTTGATGATGCCGTGATGCTGTGATGATGCAGTGATGATGCTGTGATCATGCTGTGATGATGCAGTGATACCGCTGCGATGATACAGTGATGATTCTGTGATGATGCAGTGATGGCGACGCTGTGATGCTTTGATGATACTGTGATGATGCTGCGATGATGCTGTTGTGATGCTGTGATGATGCAGTGATGATGCTGTGATGATGCTGTGATGAGGCAGCGATAATGCTCTGATGACGCTATGATGATGCTGTGATGATACAATGATGATGATGTGATGATGTTTTTATGATGCTGTGATGATGCTGTGATGATGCACTTATGATGCTGTGATGATGCAGTGATGACGCTGCGATGATGTAGTGATGACGCTGAGATGTTGCTGTGTTGATGCTGTAGTGATGCTGTGATGACGCTGTGATGACGCACTGATGATGTAGTTATTACGCTGTGATGATTCAGTGATGACGCGCTGATGATGTTGTGATGACGCTTTGATGACACTGTGATGATGCTGTGTTGATGCTGTGATGAAGCTGTGATGGTGCTTTGATGACGCTCTGATGACGCAGTGGTGATGCTGTGATGACGCTGTGATGAGTCTTTGATGACGCTGTGATGCTTTAATGATGCTGTGATGATGCTGCGATGATGCTGTGATGATGGCATGATGATTCTGTGATGATGATGTGATAATGCTGTGTTGATACCGTGATGAAGCTGTGATGACGCTTTGATTACGCTGTGATGCTTTGATGATGCTGTGATGATGCAGTGATGACGCTGTGGTGACGCTGTGATGATGCAGTGATGACGCCTGGACGATGCTGTTATAATGCTGTGATGATGCTGTTGTGATGTGGTGATGATGTGTTATGATGCTGTGATGATGCAGTAATGATGCTGTGATGACGCTTTGATGACAGTGTGATGTTGCTGTGATGTTGAAGTGATGATGTTGTGATGACGCAGTGATGATGCAGTGATGAGGCAGTGATGAGGCAGCGATAATGCTCTGATGCCGCTATGATGGTGCTTTGATGATTCTGTGATGATGCAATGATGACTCTGCGAATATTTGGTGATGCTGTGATGATGATGCAATGATGCTGTGATGATGCTGTGATGATGCAGTGATGATGCAGTGATGATGCTGTGATGATGCTGTGATGATGCAGTGAAGATGCAGTGTTGACGCTCTGATGACGCTTTGATGAAGCTGTGATGGTTTCATGATTATTTGATGATGTTGTGATGATGCAGTGATGATGCAGTGTTGATGCTGTGATGATGCAGTGATGACGCTGCGATGATGCAGTGATGACGCTGCGATGACGCTGCGATGATGCTGTGATGATGCTGTGATGACGCTTTGATCACTGCATCATCACTGCATCATCACTGCATCACCACAGCATCATCACTGCGTTATCACAACATCATCACAGAGTCATCACTGCTTCATCACTTCATCATCGCAGCGTCATATCTGCGTCATCACAGTATCATCACATCATCATCACAGCATCATCACAGCATCATCATTGCATCATCACAGCATCATCACAGCATCATCACAGTCTCATCACTGCGTCATCACTGCATCATCTCAGCACAATAATAGTGTCATCAGAGCGTCATCACACTCATCACAGCATCATCACAGCATCATCGCAGCGTCATCTCAGCATCATCACAGAATCATTACTGCATGAATACTGCATAATAAAAGCGTTATCACAGTATCTTCACAGCATCATCACATTATCACCACAACATCATCAGTGTCATCACAGCATCATCACTCCGTCATCACAGCGTCATCACGGTATCATCACAGCATCATCACTGCACCATAGCTGCATAATCACTGCATCATCACAGCATAATGAAAGCATCACTACTGCGCCTTCACAGCACCATCACTGCGTCATCACTGCACCACCACTGCATCATCACAGCATCATCTCAGCATCATCAAAGCATCATTCCTGCATAATCAATGCATTATCACAGCGTGATCACAGTATCATCACTGCATCATGACATCATCATCACTGCATCATCCCATTATCTTCACTGCATCATCACAGCATCATCACAGCATCATCACGTCGCCATTAAAACATCATCACTGCATCATCCCATTATCTTCACTGCATCATCACAACATCATCACAGCATCATCACTGCGTTATCACAACATCATCACTGCATCATCACAATATCATCACAGCATCATCACAGCATCATCACAGCATCATCACAACATAATCAGAGCATCATCACAGCATAAACACTGCATCATCACTGCACTCTCACAGCATCATCTCAGCGTCATCAAGCAATCATCACAGCATCATCAGAGTATCTTGGCATTGTCATCAAAGCATCATGACTGCATCATCACTGCATCATCACTGCACAATCACTACATCATCACAGCATCATCTAAGCATTATCACAGCATCATTACTGCATAATCACTGCATTATAACAGCGTCGTACCAGTATCATCACTGCATCATCACATCATCATCACTGCATCATCTCATCATCATCATTGCATCATAACAGCATCATCACAACATCATCACAGCATAATCACTGCATCATCACAGCATAATCACAGCGTCATCACAGCATCATCACAGCATCATCACAGCGTCATCACAGCGTCATCACTGCGTCATCAAAGCATCATCACAGCATCATAGCAGTGTCATCAAAACGTCATCACAGAGTAATCACAGGATCATCATATCATCGTCGCAGCGTCATCACAGCATCATAATAGCGTCATCATAACATCATAACAGAATCATCACTGAATCATCACTGCATCATCACAGTGTCATCACAGTATCATCACTGCACCATCACTTCATCGTCACAGCATCATTACAGCATCATCAGAGCATCACCACTGCATCATGATATCATCATCACAGCATCATCACAGCATCATCACAGCATCATCACTATGTCATCACAGCGTCATAGCTGCATAATCACAGCATCATCACAGCATCATCACAGCATCATCATATCATCATCACCACATAATCACAGTGTCATCACAGCATCATCACTGCGCCATCACTGCATCATCACAGCATCATATCTACAGCATCAGAGCATTATCTCAGTGTCATCAGAGCATCATTACAGCATAATCACTGCATTATCACAGCATCATCACATTATCATCACTGCATCATCATATCATCATCGCAGCATCATCACTACATCATCGCAGCATCATCACTGCATCATCACTGCATAGTCACAGCATCATCGCATCCTCATACAGGCATCATAACAGGGTCATCACAGCGTCATAACTGCATAAACACTGCGTCATCACAGCATCATCATTGCATCATCACAGCATCATCACTGCGTTATCACAGCATCATCACAGAGTCATCACTGCATCATCACTTCATCATCGCAGCGTCATATCTGCGTCATCACAGTATCATCACATCATCATCACAGCATCATCACAAAATCATTACAGCATCATCGCTGCGTAATCACATCATCATCACTGCGTCATCACAGCATCACCTCACCATCCTCACAGCATCATTACTTCAGAATCACAGCATCATCACAGCATCATCACAGCATCATCATTGCATCATCACAGCGTTATCACATAATCACGATAGGGTCATCACAGAGTCATCGCAGCATCATCACTGCGTCATCACATCATCATCGCAGCATCATCACAATATCATCACAGCGTCATCACAGCCTCATATCTGCATCATCACTGCATAATGACTGCATCATAACAGCATCATAACTACGTCATCATATTGGCATCACAGCATCATCACAGCATCACGACAGCGTCATCACAACATCATGACAGGGTCATCACAGCATCATCACTGCATCGTCACAGAATCATGACAGCGTCATCACAGCATTAACACAACATCATCACATCATCATCCCTGCATCATCACATCATCATCCCTGCATCATCACATCATTATCACTACATCATCACATCATCATCACAGCATCATAGCTACATTATCACTGCATCATCACAGAGTCATCACTGCATCATCAGAGCATCATCACATCATGATCAATGCATCATCACATCATAATCACAGCATCATCAGAGCATCATCACTGCGTCATCACAGCATAATCACTACATCATCACTACATGATCACAGCATCATTACTGCGTCATCACTGCATCATCACAACGTCATCACTGCGTCATCAAAGCATCATCACAGCATCATAGCAGTGTCATCAAAACGTCATCGCAGAGTAATCACAGGATCATCATATCATCGTCGCAGCGTCATCACAGCATCATAATAGCGTCATCATAGCATCATAACAGAATCATCACTGAATCATCACTGCATCATCACAGTGTCATCACAGTATCATCACTGCACCATCACTTCATCGTCACAGCATCATTACAGCATCATCAGAGCATCACCACTGCATCATCATTGCATCATGACATCATCATCACAGCATCATCACAGCATCATCATATCATCATCACAGCGTCATCACAGCATCATCACTATGTCATCACAGCGTCATAGCTGCATAATCACAGCATCATCACAGTATCATCACAGCATCATCATATCATCATCACCACATAATCACAGTGTCATCACAGCATCATCACTGCGCCATCACTGCATCATCACAGCATCTTCACATTGTCATCACAGCATCATCTCTGCGTCCTCACTGCATCTTCACAGCATCATATCTACAGCATCAGAGCATTATCTCAGTGTCATCAGAGCATCATTACAGCATAATCACTGCATTATCACAGCATCATCACATTATCATGACTGCATCATCACATCATCATCACAGCAACATCACTGCATCATCACTGCATAATCACTGCATCATCACCTCATCGTCACAGCATAATCACAGCATCATCGCATTATTATTACTGCTTACTCACTGCATCATTACAGCGTCATCACGGTGTCATCACTGCAAAATCACTGCGTCATCACAGGATCAATACAGCATCATCAATGCATCATCACAACGTCATCACTATATCATCACTGCATCATCACAGCATCATCACAGTACCATAATTGCATCATCACAGCATCATCGCTATGTCATCACAGCATCATCACAACATCATCGTAGCATCATCACAGCATCACAACAGCGTTATCAGAGCATCACAACACCCTCAACACAGCGTCACCACAGCAACATCACAGCATCATCACAGCATAATCGCAACGTCACTACAGCATCATTACTGCGTAATCACTGTATCATTACAGCATCATCACTGCGTCATCACAATGTTATCACAGTATCATCACTGCATCATCATATCATCATTGCAGCATCATCACTACATCATCGCAGCATCATCACTGCATCATCACTGCATAGTCACAGCATCATCACATCCTCATACAGGCATCATAACAGGGTCATCACAGCGTCATAACTGCATAAACACTGCGTCATCACAGCATCATCATTGCATCATCACAGCATCATCACTGCGTTATCACAGCATCATCACAGAGTCATCACTGCATCATCACTTCATCATCGCAGCGTCATATCTGCGTCATCACATCATCATCACATCATCATCACAGCATCATCACATCATCATCACAAAATCATTACAGCATCATCGCTGCGTAATCACATCATCATCACTGCGTCATCACAGCATCACCTCACCATCCTCACAGCATCATTACTTCAGAATCACAGCATCATCACAGCATCATCACAGCATCATCATTGCATCATCACAGCATCATCACAGCGTTATCACATAATCACGATAGGGTCATCACAGAGTCATCGCAGCATCATCACTGCGTCATCACATCATCATCGCAGCATCATCACAATATCATCACAGCGTCATCACAGCCTCATATCTGCATCATCACTGCATAATGACTGCATCATAACAGCATCATAACTACGTCATCATATTGTCATCACAGCATCATCACAGCATCACGACAGCGTCATCACAACATCATGACAGGGTCATCACAGCATCATCACTGCATCGTCACAGAATCATGACAGCGTCATCACAGCATTAACACAACATCATCACATCATCATCCCTGCATCATCACATCATTATCACTACATCATCACAGCATCATCACAGCATCATGGCTACATTATCACTGCATCATCACAGAGTCATCACTGCATCATCAGAGCATCATCACATCATGATCAATGCATCATCACATCATAATCACAGCATCATCAGAGCATCATCACTGCGTCATCACAGCATAATCACTACATCATCACTACATGATCACAGCATCATTACTGCGTCATCACTGCATCATCACTGCATCATCACAACGTCATCTCAGTATCATCACAGCGTCATCACAGCGTCATCACAGCATCACGACAGTGTCATCGCAGCGTCATCACAGCATCATTACATCATGATTACTGCGTCATCAGAGCATCATCGCAGCATCCTCGCAGCATCATCATAGTACCACTACAGCATCATCACAGAATCACTATAGCGTCATCCAAGCGTCATCACAGCATCGTCACTGCGTCATCACAGCATCATCACATCATCACCATAGCATCATCGCAGCATTATCACTGCGTCATCACAACATCATCACTGCGTCATCACAACATCATCACTGCATGATCACTGCATCATCACAGCATCATCACATCATCACCACAGCATCATCACATCATCATCACTGCATCATCACAGCATCATCAGAGCATCATCACAGCATCATCTAAGCATCATCAATGCGTCATCACAGCACCATCACTGCATCATCAGAACTTCACCAAAGCATCATCACAGCGTCATAACTGCGTAAACACTGCATCATCACAGCACCATTATTACGTCATCACAGCGTCATAACAGCATTATCAGTGCATCATCACTGCATCATCACAGCATCATAATTGCATCATCACAGAATCATCACAACATCATCGAAGCATCGTCACAGTGTTACGACAACGTTATCAGACCATCACGACAGCATCATCACAGCGTCATCAGAGAATCATCACATCTTCATCACAGCATCATCACAACATTATTATAGCATCATCACAGCATTATCACTGTATCATCACTGCATCGTTACAGCATCATCTCAGCATCATCACAGTATCAATACTGCAGAATCACTGAATCATCACATCATCATCACTGCGTCATCACATCATCATCACAGCATTATCACATCATTATCACTGCATCATCACAGCATCATCGCAGCATCATCACATCATCATCGCAGCGTAATCACTGCATCGTCACAGCATCATCACTGCATCGTCACTGCATCGTCACATCACCATTGCGTTGTCATCAAAGCATAATCACAGTGTCATAACTGCATAAACTCTGCATCATCACAGCACCATCACTGCGTCAATACAGCATCATCATTGCATCACCTCGGCATCATAACATCATCATTACTACATCATCACAGCATAATCATTGCATCATCACAACATCATCACAGCATCACGACAGCGTTATCAGAGCATCACGACAGAGTCATCACAGCGTCATCACAGAATCATCAAGGCATCATCAAAACATAATCATAGCATCATCACAGCATCATCACTGCATCATTAATGAATCATCACAGCATCATCTCAGCAACATCACAGCATCATTAGTGCTTCCTCACTGCATCATCACAGCGTAATCACTACATCATCACTACATAATCACATCATAATTACAGCGTCATCAATGCATCACCACTGCATCGTAACTGCATCATCTCAGTATCATTACTGCATAATCACTGCATCATCACTGCGTCATCACAGTATCATCACTGCATCATCATAACTTCATCGCAGCGTCATTACTGCAACATCACAGTATCATCACCGCATCATCACTGTATCATTACTTCAGAATCCCTGCGTCATCACATCATCACCACTACATGATCACTGCATCATCACAGCATCATCACAGCATCATAATAAGGTCATCACAGCGTCATCACTGCATCATCAAAATATCATCTCAGCATCATCACAGAATCATTAATGCATAATCACTGCATCATCACAGCGTCATCACAGTATCATCACTGCATCATCATATCATCATATCATCATCACCGCGTCATCACAGCATCATCAAAGCGTCATCACAGCGTCACTACTGCAACATCACTGCATCATCAGAGCATCATCAGAGCATTGGTGTAGATGCACTTCAGCTGGGCCATTGCCCTATCCTCCGGCCTTGCCATTGTTCCCCCTGGCACAGCCCCAACAATCCTTGCTTCAGCCCCATCCCCCTTCTTACCTAGTTTAAAGCCCTCTCAATGAGCCCTGCCAGCTCCTGGCCCAGGATGCTTTTTCCCCTAAAAGATAGGGACCCGTCTGCGGCCATCAGGCCAGGTGCTGAGTAAAGTGCCCCATGGTCAAAAAAAACAAGATTTCTGTGTTGGCACCAGAAATGATGCTCTTATGATGCTGTGATAATGATTTGATGACACTGTGATGATACTGTGATGACGCTTTCATGATGTTGTGATGATGCTTTGATGACGCTGTGATAACGCTGTGATGGTGCTGTGATGATGCTGTGATGATGCTCAGATGATGCAGTGATGTTGCAGTAGTGACGCTGTGATGTTGCTTTGATGATGCTGCGATGAAGTTCTGGTGATGCTCTGATGATGCAGTGATGATAATTTGATGACACTGTGATGCTGTGATGATGCAGTGATGATGCTGTGATGATGTTGCGATGATGCTGTGATGACGCTGTGATGGTGCTTTCATGATGCTGTAATGACGCTCTGATGATGTTGTGATGAAGCTGTGGTGACGCTCTGATGACGCTGTAATGATGCAGTGATGATGCTGTGATGATGCTGTGATGACGCTGTGATGACGCTGTGATGCTTTGATGATGCTGTGATGATGGAGTGATGACGCAGTGATGATGCTGTGATGACGCTTTTATGGCGCTTTGATGATGCCGTGATGCTGTGATGATGCAGTGATGATGCTGTGATCATGCTGTGATGATGCAGTGATACCGCTGCGATGATACAGTGATGATTCTGTGATGATGCAGTGATGGCGACGCTGTGATGCTTTGATGATACTGTGATGATGCTGCGATGATGCTGTTGTGATGCTGTGATGATGCAGTGATGATGCTGTGATGATGCAATGATGATGCAGTGATGACGATGCGATGATGCTGTTGTGATGCTCTGATTATGCTGTGATTATGCTGCGATGACACCGTGATGATGTTGTGATTATGCAGTAATGATGCTGTGATGACACAGTAATGGTGCAGTGATGATGTGATGATGACGCTGTGATGACTCTGTGACACTGTGATACTGTTGTGATGATGCTGTGGTGATGCTGTGATGACACTTTCATGATGCAGTGATCATGATTTGATGATGCAGTGATGATGCTGTTGTGATGCTGTGATGATGCTGTGATGACGCTGTGATGATGTTGTGATGATGCCATGATGATGCTGTTATTATGCTGTGATCATGCATTGAAATGATGTGATGATGCTCTGATGATACAGTGATGATGCAGTGATGATGCAGTTATGACGCTGTGGTGAGGCTGTGATAATATTGTGATGATGCTGTGATGATGCAGTGATGAGGCAGCGATAATGCTCTGATGACGCTATGATGATGCTGTGATGATACAATGATGATGATGTGATGATGTTTTTATGATGCTGTGATGATGCTGTGATGATGCACTTATGATGCTGTGATGATGCAGTGATGACGCTGCGATGATGTAGTGATGACGCTGAGATGTTGCTGTGTTGATGCTGTAGTGATGCTGTGATGACGCTGTGATGACGCACTGATGATGTAGTTATTACGCTGTGATGATTCAGTGATGACGCGCTGATGATGTTGTGATGACGCTTTGATGACACTGTGATGATGCTGTGTTGATGCTGTGATGAAGCTGTGATGGTGCTTTGATGACGCCCTGATGACACAGTGGTGATGCTGTGATGACGCTGTGATGCGTCTTTGATGACGCTGTGATGCTTTAATGATGCTGTGATGATGCTGCGATGATGCTGTGATGATGGCATGATGATTCTGTGATGATGATGTGATAATGCTGTGTTGATACCGTGATGAAGCTGTGATGACGCTTTGATTACGCTGTGATGCTTTGATGATGCTGTGATGATGCAGTGATGACGCTGTGGTGACGCTGTGATGATGCAGTGATGACGCCTGGACGATGCTGTTATAATGCTGTGATGATGCTGTTGTGATGTGGTGATGATGTGTTATGATGCTGTGATGATGCAGTAATGATGCTGTGATGACGCTTTGATGACAGTGTGATGTTGCTGTGATGTTGAAGTGATGATATTGTGATGACGCAGTGATGATGCAGTGATGAGGCAGTGATGAGGCAGCGATAATGCTCTGATGACGCTATGATGGTGCTTTGATGATTCTGTGATGATGCAATGATGACTCTGCGAATATTTGGTGATGCTGTGATGATGATGCAATGATGCTGTGATGATGCAGTGATGATGCAGTGATGATGCTGTGATGATGCTGTGATGATGCAGTGAAGATGCAGTGTTGACGCTCTGATGACGCTTTGATGAAGCTGTGATGCTTTCATGATTATTTGATGATGTTGTGATGATGCAGTGATGATGCAGTGTTGATGCTGTGATGATGCAGTGATGACGCTGCGATGATGCAGTGATGACGCTGCGATGACGCTGCGATGATGCTGTGATGATGCTGTGATGACGCTTTGATCACTGCATCATCACTGCATCATCACTGCATCACCACAGCATCATCACTGCGTTATCACAGCATCATCACAGAGTCATCACTGCATCATCACTTCATCATCGCAGCGTCATATCTGCGTCATCACAGTATCATCACATCATCATCACAGCATCATCACAGCATCATCACAAAATCATTACAGCATCATGGCTGCGTAATCACATCATCATCACTGCGTCATCACAGCATCACCTCACCATCCTCACAGCATCATTACTTCAGAATCACAGCATCATCACAGCATCATCACAGCATCATCATTGCATCATCACAGCATCATCACAGCGTTATCACATAATCACGATAGGGTCATCACAGAGTCATCGCAGCATCATCACAGCATCACGACAGCGTCATCACAACATCATGACAGGGTCATCACAGCATCATCACTGCATCGTCACAGAATCATGACAGCGTCATCACAGCATTAACACAACATCATCACATCATCATCCCTGCATCATCACATCATCATCCCTGCATCATCACATCATTATCACTACATCATCACATCATCATCACAGCATCATTGCTACATAATCACTGCATCATCACAGAGTCATCACTGCATCATCAGAGCATCATCACTGCGTCATCACAGCATAATCACTACATCATCACTACATGATCACAGCATCATTACTGCGTCATCACTGCATCATCACTGCATCATCACAACGTCATCTCAGTATCATCACAGCGTCATCACAGCGTCATCACAGCATCACGACAGTGTCATCGCAGCGTCATCACAGCATCATTACATCATGATTACTGCGTCATCAGAGCGTCATCGCAGCATCCTCGCAGCATCATCATAGTACCACTACAGCATCATCACAGAATCACTATAGCGTCATCCAAGCGTCATCACAGCATCGTCACTGCGTCATCACAGCATCATCACATCATCACCATAGCATCATCGCAGCATCATCACTGCGTCATCACAACATCATCACTGCGTCATCACAACATCATCACTGCATGATCACTGCATCATCACAGCATCATCACATCATCACCACAGCATCATCACATCATCATCACTGCATCATCACAGCATCATCAGAGCATCATCACAGCATCATCTAAGCATCATCAATGCGTCATCACAGCACCATCACTGCATCATCAGAACTTCACCAAAGCATCATCACAGCGTCATAAATGCGTAAACACTGCATCATCACAGCATCATTACTACGTCATCACAGCGTCATAACAGCATTATCAGTGCATCATCACTGCATCATCACAGCATCATAATTGCATCATCACAGAATCATCACAACATCATCGAAGCATCGTCACAGCGTTACGACAACTTTATCAGACCATCACGACAGCATCGTCACAGCGTCATCAAAGAATCATCACATCTTCATCACAGCATCATCACAACATTATTATAGCATCATCACAGCATTATCACTGTATCATCACAGCATCTTCAAATCATCATCGCAGCATCATCACTGCGTCATCACTGCATCATCACTGCACCACCACTGCATCATCACAGCATCATCTCAGCATCATCAAAGCATCATTCCTGCATAATCAATGCATTATCACAGCGTGATCACAGTATCATCACTGCATCATGACATCATCATCACTGCATTATCCCATTATCTTCACTGCATCATCACAGCATCATCACAGCATCATCACGTCGCCATTAAAACATCATCACTGCATCATCCCATTATCTTCACTGCATCATCACAATATCATCACAGCATCATCACTGCGTTATCACAACATCATCACTGCATCATCACAATATCATCACAGCATCATCACAGCATCATCACAGCATCATCACAACATAATCAGAGCATCATCACAGCATAAACACTGCATCATCACTGCACTCTCACAGCATCATCTCAGCGTCATCAAGCAATCATCACAGCATCATCAGAGTATCTTGGCATTGTCATCAAAGCATCATGACTGCATCATCACTGCATCATCACTGCACAATCACTACATCATCACAGCATCATCTAAGCATTATCACAGCATCATTACTGCATAATCACTGCATTATAACAGCGTCGTACCAGTATCATCACTGCATCATCACATCATCATCACTGCATCATCTCATCATCATCATTGCATCATAACACCATCATCACAACATCATCACAGCATAATCACTGCATCATCACAGCATAATCACAGCGTCATCACAGCATCATCACAGCATCATCACAGCGTCATCACAGCGTCATCACTGCGTCATCAAAGCATCATCACAGCATCATAGCAGTGTCATCAAAACGTCATCGCAGAGTAATCACAGGATCATCATATCATCGTCGCAGCGTCATCACAGCATCATAATAGCGTCATCATAACATCATAACAGAATCATCACTGAATCATCACTGCATCATCACAGTGTCATCACAGTATCATCACTGCACCATCACTTCATCGTCACAGCATCATTACAGCATCATCAGAGCATCACCACTGCATCATGATATCATCATCACAGCATCATCACAGCATCATCACAGCATCATCACTATGTCATCACAGCGTCATAGCTGCATAATCACAGCATCATCACAGCATCATCACAGCATCATCATATCATCATCACCACATAATCACAGTGTCATCACAGCATCATCACTGCGCCATCACTGCATCATCACAGCATCTTCACATTGTCATCACAGCATCATCTCTGCGTCCTCACTGCATCTTCACAGCATCATATCTACAGCATCAGAGCATTATCTCAGTGTCATCAGAGCATCATTACAGCATAATCACTGCATTATCACAGCATCATCACATTATCATCACTGCATCATCATATCATCATCGTAACGTCATCACTGCATCATCGCAGCATCATCACTGCATCATCACTGCATAGTCACAGCATCATCGCATCCTCATACAGGCATCATAACAGGGTCATCACAGCGTCATAACTGCATAAACACTGCGTCATCACAGCATCATCATTGCATCATCACAGCATCATCACTGCGTTATCACAGCATCATCACAGAGTCATCACTGCATCATCACTTCATCATCGCAGCGTCATATCTGCATCATCACCTCATCGTCACAGCATAATCACAGCATCATCGCATTATCATTACTGCTTACTCACTGCATCATTACAGCGTCATCACGGTGTCATCACTGCAAAATCACTGCGTCATCACAGGATCAATACAGCATCATCAATGCATCATCACAACGTCATCACTATATCATCACTGCATCATCACAGCATCATCACAGTACCATAATTGCATCATCACAGCATCATCGCTATGTCATCACAGCATCATCACAACATCATCGTAGCATCATCACAGCATCACAACAGCGTTATCAGAGCATCACAACACCCTCAACACAGCGTCACCACAGCAACATCACAGCATCATCACAGCATAATCGCAACGTCACTACAGCATCATTACTGCATAATCACTGCATCATTACAGCATCATCACTGCATCATCACTGCGTCATCACAATGTTATCACAGTATCATCACTGCATCATCATATCATCATCGCAGCATCATCACTACATCATCGCAGCATCATCACTGCATCATCACTGCATAGTCACAGCATCATCGCATCCTCATACAGGCATCATAACAGGGTCATCACAGCGTCATAACTGCATAAACACTGCGTCATCACAGCATCATCATTGCATCATCACAGCATCATCACTGCGTTATCACAGCATCATCACAGAGTCATCACTGCATCATCACTTCATCATCGCAGCGTCATATCTGCGTCATCACAGTATCATCACATCATCATCACAGCATCATCACATCATCATCACAAAATCATTACAGCATCATCGCTGCGTAATCACATCATCATCACTGCGTCATCACAGCATCACCTCACCATCCTCACAGCATCATTACTTCAGAATCACAGCATCATCACAGCATCATCACAGCATCATCATTGCATCATCACAGCATCATCACAGCGTTATCACATAATCACGATAGGGTCATCACAGAGTCATCGCAGCATCATCACTGCGTCATCACATCATCATCGCAGCATCATCACAATATCATCACAGCGTCATCACAGCCTCATATCTGCATCATCACTGCATAATGACTGCATCATAACAGCATCATAACTACGTCATCATATTGTCATCACAGCATCATCACAGCATCACGACAGCGTCATCACAACATCATGACAGGGTCATCACAGCATCGTCACTGCATCGTCACAGAATCATGACAGCGTCATCACAGCATTAACACAACATCATCACATCATCATCCCTGCATCATCACATCATTATCACTACATCATCACAGCATCATCACAGCATCATGGCTACATTATCACTGCATCATCACAGAGTCATCACATCATCATCAGAGCATCATCACATCATGATCAATGCATCATCACATCATAATCACAGCATCATCAGAGCATCATCACTGCGTCATCACAGCATAATCACTACATCATCACTACATGATCACAGCATCATTACTGCGTCATCACTGCATCATCACAACGTCATCTCAGTATCATCACAGCGTCATCACAGCATCACGACAGTGTCATCGCAGCGTCATCACAGCATCATTACATCATGATTACTGCGTCATCAGAGCGTCATCGCAGCATCCTCGCAGCATCATCATAGTACCACTACAGCATCATCACAGAATCACTATAGCGTCATCCAAGCGTCATCACAGCATCGTCACTGCGTCATCACAGCATCATCACATCATCACCATAGCATCATCGCAGCATCATCACTGCGTCATCACAACATCATCACTGCGTCATCACAACATCATCACTGCATGATCACTGCATCATCACAGCATCATCACATCATCACCACAGCATCATCACATCATCATCGCAGAATCATCACATCATCATCACTGCATCATCACTGCATCGTCACATCACCATTGCGTCGTCATCAAAGCATAATCACAGTGTCATAACTGCATAAACTCTGCATCATCACAGCACCATCACTGCGTCAATAGAGCATCATCATTGCATCACCTCGGCATCATAACATCATCATTACTACATCATGATGTTGTCGTGATGGTCTGATAACGTTGTCGTAACACTGTGACGATGCTTCGATGATGTTGTGATGATTCTGTGATGATGCAATTATGATGCTGTGATGATGCAGTGATGATGCACTGATAATGCTGTTATGACGCTGTGATGACGTAGTAATGATGCTGTGATGATGCAGTGTTTACGCAGTTATGACGCTGTGATGATGCTTTGGTGAAGTTCTGATGATGCAGTGATGGTGCTGTGATGACGCATTGATGATGCTTAGATGAGGCTGTGATGATGCTCTGATGATGCTGTGATGATGCAGTGATGATGATGTGATGATGCTGTGGTGATGCAGTGATGATGATGTGATGATGCTGTGGTGATGATGTGATGATGCTGTGATGATGCAGTGATCATGCAGTGATGATGTTGTGATGACGCAGCGATGATGTTGTGATGACGCAGTGATGATGCTGCGATGATGCTATGGTGATGATGTGATGATGCTGTGATGACGCAGTGACGATGCTGTGATGACGCTTGGATGACGCTATAGTGATTCTGTGATGATGCTGTAGTGGTACTATGGTGATGCTGTGAGGATGCTGCGATGACGCTCTGATGACGCAGTAATCATGATGTAATGATGCTGTGATGACGCTGCGATGACACTGTCGTGATGCTGTGATGACGCTGTGATGATACTGAGATGACGTTGTGATGATGCAGTGATGATACTGTGATGACGCTGTGATAATGCAGTGATTATGCGGAAATGATGCTGTGATGACACTGATATGATGCTTTGATGATGCAGTGATGATGCTGTGAGGATGCAGTGAGGACACAGTGATGATGTTGTGCTGATGCTGTGATGATGTTTTGATTAGGCAGTGATGATGCTGTGATGATGCAGTGATCAAAGCGTCATCACAGCATCATTACTGCATCATCACAGCATCATAACACATCATCACCACATCACAACAGCATCATCACAGCATTATAACAGCATCATCCAGGCGTCATCACTGCATCATCACAGCGTCACCACTGCATCATCACAGCATCATCAAAGCATCACAGCGTAATCAAAGCGTCATCACAGCTTCATCACGGTATCAACACAGCATTATCACATCATCATCACAGAATCATCATGCCATCATCACAGCATCATCGCAGCATCATCACAGCATCATTAAAGCATCACAGCGTCATCAAAGACGCATCACAGCGTCATCACAGCATCACCACTGCGTCATCAGAGCGTCATCAAAGCACCATCACAGCTTCATCACAGCATCAACACAGCATCATCACAGTGTCATCAAAGCGTCATCACAACATCATCAGCGCGTCATCACTGAATCATCACAGCGTAATAACTACATCATCAGTGCGTCATCACAGCGTCATCACAGCATCACTACAGCATCAACACAGCAACATCTCAGCGTCATCACTACATCATCGCAGCGTCATCACTGCATCATCACAGCATCGTAAGTGCATCATCACAGCATCATCACAGCATCATAAAAACATCATCACATCATCATCATTGTATCATCACAGCATCATCATAGCGTCATCAGAGCATTATCGCTGCCTCATCACTGCATCATCACAGCATCATCACAGCATCATCACAGCATCACAACAGCATCATCACTGCATCATCAAATCATGATCACTGCATCATGAAAGTGTCATCACAGCATCACCACAGCATCATCACAACAGTATCACAGTATCACAGAGTCATCACAGCGTCATCATCACATCATCACTGCACCATTACTGTGTCATCACAGCATCATTACTGCATAATCACAACATCATCACGGTGTCATCGCAGCATAATCACAGCATAATCAGAGCATCACAACAGCATCATCGCATCATCATCACTGCATCATCATTGCATTATCACAGCATCATCACTGCATCACAACAGCATCATCGCAGCATCATCACAGCATCACGACATCATCAAAGCGCTATAAAAGCGTCATCACAGCATCATCACTGCGTCATCACTCCATCATCACAGCATCATCAAAGCATCACAGCGTCATCACAGTATCATCACAGCATCATCACTGCATCATTACAGCGTCATCACAGCGTCATCACAGCTTCATCACAACATCATCAGAGCGTCATTACAGCATCATGAAAGCACCATCACAGCGTCATCACAGCATCATCGCAGCATCATCACAACATCATCACAGCGTCATCAAATTATCATCACTGCATCATCAGAGTATCACCAGAACTTCATCGCAGCATCATCAAAGCAACATCACAGCGTCACTACTGCAACATCACTGCATCATCTGAGCATCATCACAGCCTCATCACAGCACCATCACAGCGTTATCACAGCGTCATCAAAGCATCATCACAACATCATGAAAGCGTCATCACAGTATCATCACAGTGTCATCAAATCATTATCACAGCATCATAAGAGCATCATTTCTGGTGCCAACGCAGAAATCTTGTTTTTTTTGACCATGGGGCACTTTACTCAGCACCTGGCCTGATGGCCGCAGACGAGTCCCTATCTTTTAGGGGAAAAAGAATCCTGGGCCAGGAGCTGTCAGGGCTCATTGAGAGGGCTTTAAACTAGGTAAGAAGGGGGATGGGGCTGAAGCAAGGATTGTTGGGGCTGTGCCAGGGGGAACAATGGCAAGGCCGGAGGATAGGGCAATGGCCCAGCTGAAGTACATCTACACCAATGCTCTGATGATGCTCTGATGATGCAGTGATGTTGCAGTAGTGACGCTGTGATGACGCTTTGATGATGCTGTGATGACGCGGTGATGATGATATGATGATGCAGTGATGATACTGTGATGACGCTGTGATGATGCAGTGATTATGCATTAATGATTCTGTGATGATGCTGAGATGATATTTTGATGATGCAGTGATGACGCTGTGATGACCTTATTATGATGCTGTGATGAGGCTGTGATGATGCAGTGATCATGTAGTGGTGATGATGTGATGACGCAGGGATTCTGAAGTAATGATACAGTGATGATGCGGTGATGATACTGTGATGTTGCAGTAATGACGCTGCGATGAAGTTATGATGATGCAGTGCTGATACTGTGATGACGCAGTGATGATGCAGTGATTATGCAGTAATGATACTGAGATGATGCAGTTATGATGCAGTGGTGATGCATTGATGACGCTGTAATTATGATGTGATTATGTAGTGATGATGTATTGATTACGCTGTGATGATGCAGTGAGGAAGCACTAATGATGCTGTGATGTTGCTGAGATGATGCTGTGATGATTCATTAATGATGCAGTGATGATGCTGTGATGATGCTATGATTATGTTTTGATGATGCCTTGATGATTCTGTGATGACGCTGTGATGACTCTGTCGTGATGCTCTGATAACGCTGTCGTGATGCTGTGATGATGTTGTGATGATGCAATGATTATGCTGTGATGATGTAGTAATGATGATGTTATGATGCCGAGGTGATGCAATGATGATGCTGTATTGACGCAGTGATGGTGCTGTGATGATGCAGAGTTTATGCAGTTATGACACTGTGATTATGCTTTGATGACGACGCAATGGTGATGTGACGATGCAGTGATGATGCTGTGATGATGCTGTGACGATGCAGTGATTACGCTGCGATGATGATGTGATGATGCTGCGATGATGTTGTGATGATGCAGTGATAATGATGTGATAATGCTGTGATGATGATGTGATGACGCAGTGATGATGATGTGATGATTCAGTGATTCTGCAGTATTGATACTGTGATGATGCTGAGATGATGCTGTAACGATGCAGTGATGATACAGTGATAATGCTGTGACGATGCTTCGATGATGTTGTGATGATTCTGTGATGATGCAATTATGATGCTGTGATGATGCACTGATAATGCTGTTATGACGCTGTGATGACGTAGTAATGATGCTGTGATGATGCAGTGTTTACGCAGTTATGACGCTGTGATGATGCTTTGGTGAAGTTCTGATGATGCAATGATGGTGCTGTGATGACGCATTGATGATGCTTAGATGAGGCTGTGATGATGCTCTGATGATGCTGTGATGATGCAGTGATGATGATGTGATGATGCTGTGGTGATGATGTGATGATGCTGTGATGATGCAGTGATCATGCAGTGATGATGTTGTGATGACGCAGTGATGATGTTGTGATGACGCAGTGATGATGTTGTGATGACGCAGTGATGATGCTGCGATGATGCTATGGTGATGATGTGATGATGCTGTGATGACGCAGTGACGATGCTGTGATGACGCTTGGATGACGCTATAGTGATTCTGTGATGATGCTGTAGTGGTACTATGATGATGCTGTGAGGATGCTGCGATGACGCTCTGATGACGCAGTAATCATGATGTAATGATGCTGTGATGACGCTGCGATGACACTGTCGTGATGCTGTGATGACGCTGTGATGATACTGAGATGACGTTGTGATGATGCAGTGATGATACTGTGATGACGCTGTGATAATGCAGTGATTATGCGGAAATGATGCTGTGATGACACTGAGATGATGCTTTGATGATGCAGTGATGATGATGTGATGATGCTGTGATGATGCAGTGATAATGCAGTGATGATGTTGTGATGACGCAGTGATGATGCTGCGATGATGCTATGGTGATGATGTGATGATGCTGTGATGACGCTGTGATGACGCTTGGATGACGCTATAGTGATTCTGTGATGATGCTGTAGTGGTACTATGATGATGCTGTGAGGATGCTGCGATGACGCTCTGATGACGCAGTAATCATGATGTAATGATGCTGTGATGACGCTGCGATGACACTGTCGTGATGCTGTGATGACGCTGTGATGACGCTGTGATGATACTGAGATGACGTTGTGATGATGCAGTGATGATGCAGTGATGACGCAGTAATGATGCTGTGATCATGTAGTGATGATGTAGTGATTATGCTGTGATGACGCAGTGATGATGCTGTGATTATGATGTGATGATGCATTGATCATGATGTGATGATGCTCTGATGATGCAGTGATGACTCTCTGATGATGCAGTGATAATGTAGCCATGATGCTGCGATGATGATGTGATGATGTAGTGATAATGATGTGATGATGCAGGGATGATGATGTGATGATGCAGGGATGATGATGTGATGATGTTGTGTTAATGCTGTGATGACGCTGTCATGATTCTGTGACGATGCAGTGACGATGCTGTGATGACCCTGTCATGATGTTGTGATGACGCTGTCGTGATGCTGTGATGATGCTGTGATGACAATATGATGACGTAGTTATGATGCTGTTATGATGCAGTCATTATGCAGTGATGATGCAGATATGAGGCTGTGATGACGCTGTGATGATATTGTGATGATGCTGCGATGATGATGTGATGACGCAGTGATGATGCTGCGATGACTCTGTGATGACCCTATCGTGATTATGTGATAACGCTGTGATGATGCTGTGATGATGCAATGATGATGCTGTGATGATGCTGTGATGATGCTGTGATTCTGAAGTAATGATGCTGTGAGGATGGTGAGGTGATGCTGTGATGACGCAGTGATGATGATGTGATTACGCAGCGATGATGCTGTAATGATTTTGTGATGATGATGTGATGATGCTGTGATGATGATGTGATGATGATGTGATGACGCAGATATGACGCTGCGATGATGAAGTGATGATGCAGTGATGACTCTGTGATGATGCTGTGATAACGCAGTGATGATGCTGTGATGATGCAATGATGATGCTGTGATGACGCAGTGTTTATGCAGTTATGACGCTGTGATGACCCTGTTATGATGCCTGTATGAGGATGCGATGATGCTGTGACTATGCAGTGATGATGCAGTGATGATGCTGCGATGATGTAGTGATGATGCTGCGATGATGATATGATGATGCAGTGATGATACTGTGATAACATTGTGATGACGCAGTGATGATGCAGTGATGATGCTGTAATGATGCAGTGATTACGCAGTAATGATGCTGTAGTGACGTTGCGATTATGCTGTGATGATGCTGTGATGTTGCTGTGGTGACGCTGTGTTGAGGGTGTTGTGATGCTCTGATAACGCTGTTGTGATGCTGTGATGATGCTACGATGATGTTGTGATGATGCTGTGATGACATAGCGATGATGCTGTGATGATGCAATTATGGTACTGTGATGATGCAGTGATGATATAGTGATGACGTTGTGATGATGCATTGATGATGCTGTATTGATCCTGTGATGACGCAGTGATTTTGCAGTGATGACACCGTGATGACGCTGTAATGATGCAATGAGTAAGCAGTAATGATAATGCGGTGATGCTGTGATTATGCTGTGACGATGAGGTGATGATGCAGTGATTATGCAGTGATGATGCTGTCATGATACTCTAATGATGCTCTGATGATGCAGAGATGATGCAGTGATGTTGCTGTGATGATGATGTGATGATGCAGTGATGATAATGTGATGATGCTGTGATAATGCAGTGATTATGCTGTAATGATGCTTTGATGACACTGAGATAATGCTCTGATGCTGTAGATATGATGCTGTGAAGATGCAGTGAGGACGCAGAGATGATGCTGTGATGACAATGTGAAGAGGCTGTGATGATGCAGTGATGGCGCAGTGATGATGCTGTGATGACACTGTGATTATGTGGTGATGATGATATGATGATGCTGTGATGATGCTGTGATGATGCTGTGATTATGCAGCTATGACGCTGTGATGACATAGTGATGATGCTGTGATGACGCTGTGATGATGCTGTGATGATGCTGTGATGATGCTGTGATGATGATGTCATGATGCAATGATGATGCAGTGGTGATGCTCTGATGATGCTGTAATGATGCTGTGACGATGAAGTGATGGTGCAGTGATGATACTGTGATGACACTGTGATGATGCAGTGATGATTCAGTGATGATTCTGTTATGATGCTATGATGACGCTATTATGATGCTGTGATGACGCTGCGACGATGATATGATGATCCTGTGATTACTCTGCGATGACGTTTTGATGACACTGCTATGATGCTGTGATGATGCTTTGATGACGCAGTGATGACGCTGTGATGACGTTGTGATGATGCAGTGATGATGCAGTGATGACGCAGTAATGATGCTGTGATCATGTAGTGATGATGTAGTGATTATGCTGTGATGATGCAGTGATGATGCTCTGATGATGCTGTGATTATGATGTGATGATGCATTGATCATGATGTGATGATGCTCTGATGATGCAGTGATGACTCTGTGATGATGCAGTGATTATGTAGCTATGATGCTGTGATGATGATGTGATGATGTAGTGATAATGATGTGATGATGCAGGGATGATGATGTGATGATGCAGGGATGATGATGTGATGATGTTGTGTTAATGCTGTGATGACGCTGTCATGATTCTGTGACGATGCAGTGATGATGCTGTGATGACCCTGTCATGATGTTGTGATGACGCTGTCGTGATGCTGTGATGATGCTGTGATGACAATATGATGACGTAGTTATGATGCTGTTATGATGCAGTCATTATGCAGTGATGATGCAGATATGAGGCTGTGATGACGCTGTGATGATATTGTGATGATGCTGCGATGATGATGTGATGACGCAGTGATGATGATGTGATTACGCAGCGATGATGCTGTAATGATTTTGTGATGATGATGTGATGATGCTGTGATGATGATATGATGATGATGTGATGACGCAGATATGACGCTGCGATGATGAAGTGATGATGCAGTGATGACTCTGTGATGATGCTGTGATAACGCAGTGATGATGCTGTGATGATGCAATGATGATGCTGTGATGACGCAGTGTTTATGCAGTTATGACGCTGTGATGACCCTGTTATGATGCCTGTATGAGGATGCGATGATGCTGTGACTATGCAGTGATGATGCAGTGATGATGCTGCGATGATGTAGTGATGATGCTGCGATGATGATATGATGATGCAGTGATGATAATGTGATGATGCTGTGATAATGCAGTGATTATGCTGTAATGATGCTCTGATGACACTGAGATAATGCTCTGATGCTGTAGATATGATGCTGTGAAGATGCAGTGAGGACGCAGAGATGATGCTGTGATGACAAAGTGAAGATGCTGTGATGATGCAGTGATGGCGCAGTGATGATGCTGTGATGACACTGTGATTATGTGGTGATGATGATATGATGATGCTGTGATGATGCTGTGATGATGCTGTGATTATGCAGCTATGACGCTGTGATGACATAGTGATGATGCTGTGATGATGCTGTGATGATGATATCATGATGCAGTGGTGATGCTCTGATGATGCTGTAATGATGCTGTGACGATGAAGTGATGGTGCAGTGATGATACTGTGATGACACTGTGATGATGCAGTGATGATTCAGTGATGATTCTGTTATGATGTTATGATGACGCTATTATGATGCTGTGATGACGCTGCGACGATGATATGATGATCCTGTGATTACTCTGCGATGACGTTTTGATGACACTGCTATGATGCTGTGATGATGCTTTGATGACGCAGTGATGACGCTGTGATGACGCTGTGATGATGCTGTGATGATGCTGTGATGACGCTGTGATTATGCTGTGATGATGCAGTGATTATGCTGTGATGATGTTGTGATGATGCTGTTATGATGCAATGATGATGATGAGATGATGCAGTGATGATGATGTGATGATGCAGTGATGATACTGGTACGACGCTGTTATAATGCAGTGATTATGCAGTAATGATGCTGTGATAATGCTTAGATGATGCTGTGATGATGTAGTGATTGTGCAGTGATGATGCAGTGATGATGCAGTCATGATGCTTTGATGACAATGCCAAGATACTCTGATGATGCTGTGATGATTGCTTGATGACGCTGAGATGATGCTGTGAGAGTGCAGTGATGATGCAGTGTTTATGCTGTGATGATGCTCTGATTATGTTGTGATGATGCTGTGATGATGCTGTGATGATATTGTGATGATGCAGTGATGATGTTGTGATAACGCAGTGATGATGCTGTGATGATGTTGTGATGATGCAGTGAAGATTATGGGATGATGCAGTGATGATGTTTTAATGGCGACGTGATGATGCTGTGATGATGCTGTGATGATGCAGTTAAGATAATGGGATGATGCAGTGATGATGATGTCATGATGCAGTGATGATACTGTGATCACGCTGTGATAATGCATTGATTATGCAGGAATGATGCTTTGATGATGCTGAGATGATGCTGTGATGATGCAGTGGTGGTGCAGTGATGATGCAGTGATGACGCAGTGATGATGCTGCGATGATGATTTGAAGATGCTGTGATGATGCAGTGATGGTGCTGTGAAGGCGCAGTGGTGATGCTTTCATTATGCTGTGATGATGCAGTGATTATGCAGCTGTGGTGCTGTGATGATGCTGTGATGATACTGTGATGACATTGTGATGACGGAGTGATGATGCTGTGATGACACTCTGATGATGTTGTGGTGATAATGTGATGATGCTGTGATGATGCTGTGAAGATACTGTGATGATGCTGAGACGATGCTGTGATGATGCTGTTATGACGCTGTGATGACGGAGTGATGATGCTGTGATGACACTGATGATGTTGTGGTGATAATGTGATGATGCTGTGAAGATACTGTGATAACGCTTTTATTATGCAGTATTCATGCAGTAATGATTCTGTGATGATGCTGAGATGACGCTGCGATGATGCTGTGATGATGCTGTGATGAGTGTGATGACGCTCTGATGACACTATTATTGTTCTGATATGATGCAGTGATGATGCAGTGATGAGACTGTGATGATGCTGTGATGACGTTTTGATGATGCATTGATGATGATGTGATGATGTAGCTATGATGCTGTGACGATGCAGTGATGAAACCGTGATGACACTCTGATGATGTACTGAGTAAGCAGTAATGATGCTGCGATGATTCTGTGATGACACTGTAATGATGCTGTGATGAGGCAGAGATGATGCAGTGATGATGCTGTGATGATGTTGTGATGAAGCTGTGATGATGCAGTGATGATGATGGGATTATGAAGTGATGATGCTGTGATGATGCAGTGATGATACAGTGATGATGCAGTGATAATGCAGTGATTATGCGGAAATGATGCTGTGATGACACTGAGATGATGCTTTGATGATGCAGTGATGATGCTGTGAGGATGCAGTGAGGACACAGTGATGATGTTGTGCTGATGCTGTGATGATGTTTTGATTACGCAGTGATGATGCTGTGGTGATGCAGTGATGATGCAGTGATGATGCAGTGATCAAAGCGTCATCACAGCATCATCACAGCATCGTCGCAGTGTCATCGAAGCGTCATCACTGCATCATCGCAGCGTCATCACTGCATCATCACAGCATCAACACTGCATCATCACTGCATCATCACAACATCATCAAATAATCATGAAAGCATCACAGCTTCATCAAAGCATCATCAGAGCGTCAACACTGCATCTTCACTGCATCATCACAGCATCATCACAGCATAATCACATCATCATCACTGCATCATTGCATCATCATCACAGCATCACCAAATATTCGCAGAGTCATCATTGCATCATCACAGAATCATCAAAGCACCATCATAGTGTCATCAGAGCATTATCGCTGCCTCATCACTGCCTCATCACTGCATCATCACTGCGTCATCACAACATCATCACTTCAACATCACAGCAACATCACACTGTCATCAAAGCGTCATCACAGCATCATTACTGCATCATCACAGCATCATAACACATCATCACCACATCACAACAGCATCATCACAGCATTATAACAGCATCATCCAGGCGTCATCACTGCATCATCACAGCGTCACCACAGCGTCATCACTGCATCATCACAGCATCATCAAAGCATCACAGCGTAATCAAAGCGTCATCACAGCTTCATCACGGTATCAACACAGCATTATCACATCATCATCACAGAATCATCATGCCATCATCACAGCATCATCGCAGCATCATCACAGCATCATTAAAGCATCACAGCGTCATCAAAGACTCATCACAGCGTCATCACAGCATCAACACAGCATCATCACAGTGTCATCAAAGCGTCATCACTACATCATCGCAGCGTCATCACTGCATCATCACAGCATCATAAGTGCATCATCACAGCATCATCACAATATTATCACAGCCTCACCACAGCGTCATAACTGCATCATCACTGCATCATCACTGTATCATCAGAGCATCATCACATCATTTCACTGCATGATCACAGCATAATAACAGCATCATCACGGCATCATCACAACATCATCACTGCATCAACACAACATCATCACAGAATCATCACTGAATCATCACAGCGTCATCACAGCATCACAACAGCATCATCACTGCATCATCAAATCATGATCACTGCATCATGAAAGTGTCATCACAGCATCACCACAGAATCATCACAACAGTATCACAGTATCACAGAGTCATCACAGCGTCATCATCACATCATCCCTGCACCATCACTGTGTCATCACAGCATCATTACTGCATAATCACAACATCATCACGGTGTCATCGCAGCATAATCACAGCGTTATCACAGCGTCATCAAAGCATCATCACAACATCATGAAAGCGTCATCACAGTATCATCACAGTGTCATCAAATCATTATCACAGCATCATAAGAGCATCATTTCTGGTGCCAACACAGAAATCTTGTTTTTTTTGACCATGGGGCACTTTACTCAGCACCTGGCCTGATGGCCGCAGACGGGTCCCTATCTTTTAGGGGAAAAAGGATCCTGGGCCAGGAGCTGGCAGGGCTCATTGAGAGGGCTTTAAACTAGGTAAGAAGGGGGATGGGGCTGAAGCAAGGATTGTTGGGGCTGTGCCAGGGGGAACAATGGCAAGGCCGGAGGATAGGGCAATGGCCCAGCTGAAGTGCATCTACACCAATGCTCTGATGATGCTCTGATGATGCAGTGATGTTGCAGTAGTGACGCTGTGATGACGCTTTGATGATGCTGTGATGACACTGTGATGATGCGGTGATGATGATATGATGATGCAGTGATGATGATGTGATGATGCTGTGACAATGTATAGAATCATAGAATCATAGAATATCCTGAGTTGGAAGGGACCCTTAAGGATCATCAAGTCCAACTCTTGACACCGCATAGGTCTACCCAAGAGTTCAGACCATGTGACTAAGTGCACAGTCCAATCTCTTCTTAAATTCCGACAGGCTCGGTGCAGTGACCACTTCCCTGGGGAGCCTGTTCCAGTGTGCAACCACCCTCTCTGTGATGTAGTGATGATGCAGTGAAGATGCTGTGAGGATACTGTGATGATGCTGTGATGCTGCAGTGATGAAGCTGTGATCCTGCTGTGATGATGCTGTGATGATGCAGTGATGATGATGTGATGATGCAGGGATGATGATGTGATGATGTTGTGTTAATGCTGTGATGACGCTGTCATGATTCTGTGACGATGCAGTGATGATGCTGTGATGACCCTGTCATGATGTTGTGATGACGCTGTCGTGATGCTGTGATGATGCTGTGATGACAATATGATGACGTAGTTATGATGCTTTTATGACGCAGTCATTATGCAGTTAAGATGCAGATATGAGGCTGTGATGACGCTGTGATGATGCTGTGATGATGCTGCGATGACGCTGTGATGACCTTATCGTGATTATGTGATAACGCTGTGATGATGCTGTGATTCTGAAGTAATGATGCTGTGATGATGCTGAGGTGATGCTGTGATGATGCAGTGATGACACTGCTGTGATGATGATGTGATTACGCAGCGATGATGCTGTAATGATTTTGTGATGATGATGTGATGATGTCATGGGTTTGTGAAGGGTAGGTCCTGCCTAACTAACCGGATTTCCTTTTATGATAAGATCACCCGTATGGTGGACCAAGGGAAACCAGCTGATGTGATTTTTTTGGACTTCAGCAAGGCTTTTGACACGGTTTCCCATAGGATCCTACTGGACAAAATGTCCACCATACAGCTAAATAAAAACATCATACGATGGGTGAGCAATTGGCTAACGGGCAGGGCCCAAAGGGTTATGGTAAATGGGGCTGCGTCAGGCTGGCGGGCGGTCACCAGTGGGGTCCCTCAAGGCTCCATTTTAGGGCCGGTACTTTTCAATATTTTTATAAACGATCTGGATGTAGGAATAGAGGGTATTTTGAGCAAGTTTGCTGATGACACCAAACTTGGAGGAGTTGTGGACTCGAATGAGGGTGGAAAGGCCTTGCAGAGGGACCTGGATAGGTTGGAGAGCTGGGCGATCACCAACCGCATGAAGTTCAATAAGAGCAAGTGCCGGGTCCTGCACCTGGGACGGGGAAACCCTGGCTACACGTACAGACTGGGCGATGAGACGCTGGAGAGCAGCCTAGAAGAGAGGGATCTGGGGGTCGTGGTAGACAGCAAGTTGAATATGAGCCAGCAGTGTGCCCTGGCAGCCAGGAGGGCCAAGCGTGTCCTGGGGTGCATCAAGCACGGCATCGCTAGTAGGTCACGGGAGGTGATTGTCCCGCTCTACTCTGCGCTGGTGCGGCCTCACCTCGAGTACTGTGTGCAGTTCTGGGCACCGCAGTATAAAAAGGACATGAAACTGTTGGAGAGTGTCCAGAGGAGGGCTACGAAGATGGTGAAAGGCCTGGAGGGGAAGACGTACGAGGAACGGCTGAGGTCACTGGGCCTGTTCAGCCTGGAGAAGAGGAGGCTGAGGGGAGACCTCATCACAGTCTACAACTTCCTCGTAAGGGGGTGTCGAGAGGCAGGAGACCTTTTCTCCATTAACACCAGTGACAGGACCCGCGGGAACGGGGTTAAGCTGAGGCAGGGGAAATTTAGGCTAGACATCAGGAGGGGGTTCTTCACAGAGAGGGTGGTTGCACACTGGAACAGGCTCCCCAGGGAAGTGGTCACTGCACCGAGCCTGTCGGAATTTAAGAAGAGATTGGACTGTGCACTTAGTCACATGGTCTGAACTCTTGGGTAGACCTGTGCGGTGTCAAGAGTTGGACTAGATGATCCTTAAGGGTCCCTTCCAACTCAGGAGATTCTATGATTCTATGATTCTATGCTGTGATGATGCAGTGTTTATGCAGTTATGACGCTGTGATGACCCTGTTATGATGCCTGTATGAGGATACAATGATGCTGTGACTATGCAGTGATGATGCAGTGATGATGCTGCGATGATGCAGTGATGACGTTGCGATGATGATATGATGATGCAGTGATGATACTGTGATAAAGTTGTGATGACGCAGTGATGATGCTGTAATGATGCAGTGATTATGCAGTAATGATGCTGTAGTGACGCTGCGATTATGCTGTGCTGATGCTGTGATGTTGCTGTCGTGACGCTGTGTTGAGGGTGTTGTGGTGTTCTGATAACGCTGTTGTGATGCTGTGATGATGCTACGATGATATTGTGATGATGCTGTGATGATACCGTGATGATGCAGTGATGATGCTGTGATGCTGCTGCGATGACGCTGTGGTGACGATGTGATGATGCAGTGATGATGCAGTTATGATGCAGTGATGATGCAGTTATGACGCTTTAATGACATTGTGATGATATTGTGATTATGCTGTGATGACATAGCGATGATGCTGTGATGATTCTGTGATGACACTCTGATGATGATGTGATGATGCTGTGATGATGCTGTTATAACACTGTGATGACACTGTGATGATGCTGAGATTATGCTGTGAAGATGCAGTGATGATGCAGTGATGATGCAGTTATGACCCTGTGATGACGCTGTGATGATGCAGTGAGTAAGCAGTAAAGATGCTTTGATGATGCTGTTATGATGCTGCAATGATGCTGTGGGCTGCTGTGATGACAATTTGATGACGTAGTGATGATTCTGTCATGACGCCATGATGCTGCTCTGATGCTGCTCTGACGATGCTGTGATTATGCTGTGATGACGCTCTGATGACACAGTGATGATGCCGTGATGATGCTGTGAAGATACTGTGATGACGCTGTGATGATGCAGTATTTATGCAGTAATGATTCTGTGATGATGCTGAGATGATGCTGTGATGATGCAGTGATGATGCTGTGATGACGCTGCGATGATGATGTGATGATGCTTTGATGACTGCGATGACGCTCTGATGACAGAATTATGATGCTGAGATGATGCAGTGATGATGCAATGATGATGCTGTTATGATGCTGTTATGACATTGTGATGACGCAGTGTTGATGCTGTGATGACGTTTTGATGATGCATTGATGATGATGTGGTGATGTAGCTATGATGCTGTGATGATGCAGTGATGAGACCGTGATGACACTCTGATGATGCAGCGAGTAAGCAGTAATGATGCTGCGATGATTCTTTGATGATGCTGTAATTATGCGGTTATGATGCAGTGATTATGCAGTGATGATGCTGTCATGACACTGTAATGATGTTGTGATGAAGCTGTGATGATGCAGTGATCATGATGGGATTATGAAGTGATGATGATGTGATGATGCAGTGATGATACTGTGATGACGCTGTGATAATGCAGTGATTATGCGGAAATGATGCTGTGATGACACTGAGATGATGCTTTGATGATGCAGTGATGATTCAGTGATCAAAGCCTCATCACAGCATCATCACAGCATCATCACAGCATCATCGCAGCGTTATCACAGCATCATCACAGCATCATCACAGCATTATCACAGCGTCACGAAAGCGTCATCACAGCATCATCACAGCATAATCGCAGCGTCATCAGAGCATCATCTCAGCATCATCACAGCATCATTACTGAATCATCACAGCATCATATCATCCTCATCAGAGCATCACAGCATCATCACAGCATCAGCACTGCATCATCACAACAACATCACAGTGTCATCAAAGCGTCATCATAGCATTATCAGAGCATCACAACAGCATCATCACTGCATCATCAGAACATCATCACAGTGTCATCAAACCGTCATCACAGCATCATCAGACCATAAGAACAACTTCATCGCAGCGTCAAAACTGCATCATCACAGCATGATCACAGCATGATCACAGCGTCATCACAGCATCATAACAGCATTATCGTAGCCTCATCACAGCATAATCACAACATCATCACAGCATCATCGCTGCATCATCACTGCGTCATCACTGCATCATTACTACATCATCAGAACATTATCATAGTATCGTCAAAGCGTCAACACAGTATCATCACAGCATCACAACAGCATCATCGCAGCATCATCACTGCATCATCACAGCATCACAACAGAATCATAACAAAATCATCGCAGCGTCATCAAAGCGTCATCACAGCGTCATCAAAGCATCACAGCATCATCAAAGTGTCATCAGAACATCATCACGGCATCACTACAGCATCATCATATCATCACATCATTATTACAGCATCATCACAGAGTCATCACTGCGTCATCGCAGCATCATCACAGCATCATCACAACATCATCACTGCATCATCACAACATCATCACTGCATCATCACAGCATCATCGCAGCGTCATCACAGCATCATCACAGCATCATTGCAGCATCATCACATCATCAATACTGCGTCATCACAGCATCATCAGAACATAATCACACTGTCATCAAAACGTCATCACAGCATCATCACGGCATCATCACAGCATCATAACACATCATCACAGCATCACAACAGCATCATCACAGCTTCATAACAGCATCATCCAGGCGTAATCACAGCATCATCTAAGCACCATCACAGCGTCATCACTGCGTCATCACAACATTATCATCACAGCATCCCAACAGTATCATCACTGCGTCATCACACCATCATCACAGCATCATCGCAGCATCATCACAGCATCATTAAAGCATCACAGCATCATCAAAGAGTCATCACAGCGTCATCACAGCATCACCACTGCGTTATGAGAGCGTCATCAAAGAACCATCCCAGCGTCATCAGAGCTTCATCACAGCATCAACACAGCATCATCACAGTGTCATCAAAGAGTCATCACAGGATCATCAACGCATCATCACAGAATCATCACAGCGTAATAACAACATTATCAGTGCGTCATCACAGTGTCATCACAGCATCATCACAGCATCAATACAACATCATCGCAGCGTCATCACTGCATCATCACTGCATCATCACAGCATCATCGCATCATCGTCACAGCATCACAGCGTTATCACAGCATCATCACAGCATCATCACAGCGTCACCAAAGATTCGCAGCGTCATCATTGCATCATCACAGAATCATCAAAACATCATCATAGTGTCATCAGAGCATTATCGCTGCCTCATCACTGCATCATCACTGCGTCATCACAACATCATCACTTCAACATCACAGCAACATCACACTGTCATCAAAGCGTCATCACAGCATCATTACTGCATCATCACAGCATCATAACACATCATCACCACATCACAACAGCATCATCACAGCATCAACACATCATCATCACTGCCTCATCACTGCATCATCACAGCATCATAACTGCGTCATCACAGCATCATCACAATATTATCACAGCCTCACCACAGTGTCATAACTGCATCATCACTGCATCATCACTGTATCATCAGAGCATCATCACATCATTTCACTGCATGATCACAGCATAATAACAGCATCATAACTGCATCATCACAGCATCATCACGGCATCATTACTGCATCATCACAGCATCATCAGAGCTTCAACAAAGCATCACATTGCCATCACAATGTCACCACTGAATCATCACAGCGTAATCACAGCATCATCAAAGCATCATCGCAGCGTCATCACTGCATCATTACTGCATCATCACAACATTATCATAGTGTCATCAAAGCGTCATCACAGCATCACAACAGCATCATCGTAGCACCATCACTGCATCATCACTGCATCATCACAGCATCACAACAGCATCAGCACAGCGTCATCTCTGCATCATCCAGGCGTCATCACAACATCATCTCAGCGTCACCACAGAGTCATCACTGCATCATCAAAGCATCACAACACCATCATCGCAGCATCATCGCAGCATCATAGCGTCGCCATCACTGCATCATCACAGAATCATCACTGTATCATCGCAGCGGTATCACTGCATCATCACAGCATCATCACAACATCATCACAGCATCCCAGCATCATGAAAGCGTCATCACAGCGTCATCACAGCATCATCACTGTATCATCACTCCGTCATTACAGCGTTATCAGAGCATCAGCACAGCATCACCAAAGCATCATCACTGCATCATCACAGCATCGTCACTGCATCATTACAATATCATCGCAGCGTCATCACTGCATCATCACAATATCATAACAGCATCATCGCAGTGTCATCACTGCATCATCATCATAGCATCATGACAACATCATCGCAGCATCATCGCAGTGTTATCAATGCATCATTACAGCATCATCACAGCATCATCGCAGCGTCATCACTGAATCATAACAGCATCATCATACCATCATGAAAGCATCACAGCGTCATCATTCAGAGTGTCAACATAGTATCATTACGTCATCATCTCAGAGTTATTGCAGCGTCATCACTGCGTCATCACACCATCATCACTGTGTCATCACAGCGTCATCAAAGCATCATCACAGCGTCATCAGAGCATCACCATAGTATCATCACAGCAACATCACTCCATCATTACAGCGTCATCACAGTGTCATCAAATCATCATCACAGCATCATCACAATAGCATCACCACAGCATCATAAGAGCATCATTTCTGGTGCCAACGCAGAAATCTTGTTTTTTTTGACCATGGAGCACTTTACTCAGCACCTGGCCTGATGGCCGCACACGGGTCCCTATCTTTTAGGGGAAAAAGGATCCTGGGCCAGGAGCTGGCAGGGCTTATTGAGAGGGCTTTAAACTAGGTAAGAAGGGGGATGGGGCTGAAGCAAGGATTGTTGGGGCTGTGCCAGGGGGAACAATGGCAAGGCCGGAGGATAGGGCAATGGCCCAGCTGAAGTGCATCTACACCAATGCTCTGATGATGCTCTGATGATGCTCTGATGATGCAGTGATGTTGCAGTAGTGACGCTGTGATGACGCTTTGATGATGCTGTGA
>CAXDIO010000127.1:5000-134960 GCA_963989345.1 Clangula hyemalis
CATCATCAGAGTCATCATAGCTTCATCACTGCATCATCAATGCGTCATCACATCATCATCACAACATCATAGCTGCATTATCACAGCATCATCAGAGCGTCATAACAGCATCATCACAGCATTATCACTGCATCATCACATCGTCATCACTGCATCATCAGCGCGTAATAACAGAATCATTACAGCATCATGACTGCATCATCACATCATCATCATAGCATCATAGCTGCATAATCATAGAGTCATCACAGCATCATCACTACATCATCAAATTGTCATCACTGTATCATCACAGCATCATCATAGCATCATCACTGCATAATCACAGTGTCATAACAGCATCATTACAACACCATGACTACGTCATCACAGCATCACGACAGCGTCATTACAGTGTCATCACAGCATCATCACTGCATTATCACAACATCATCACAACATCATCACTGCGTCATCAGAGCGTCATCACTACATAATCACTTCTTACTCAGTGAATCATCACTGCATCATCACATCATCACAGCATCATCTCAGCATAATCACAGTATCATCACAGCGTCATCACTACATCATCAATGCATCATCACTGCATCATCACAGCATCATCAGAGCATCATCACAGCATCATCACAGAGTCATCACAGCATCATCACTGCATAATCACTGCATCATCACAGCATCCTCACAGCATCAATACAGCGTCATCACAACGTCAACAATGCATCATTACAGCATCATCTCAGTATAGTCACAGCATAATCACTGCATAATCACTGCATCATCATATCGTCATCACTGCATCATCACTGCATCATCACAGCACCATCACAGCATCATCACTGCATAATCACTGCATCATCACAGCATCATCACATCGTCATCAAAACATCATTACAAGTATCAACACAACATAATCACAGTGTCATCACAGCATCATCATTGCATCCTTACTGCATGATCACAGCATCTCCGCATCGTAATCACATCATCATCACTGACTCCTCACTGAATCATCACTGTACCATCACTGCATCATCAGAGCATAATCTGAGCATAATCTCAGCATAATCACAACATCATCACAGAATCATCACAGCATCATTACTGCATCATCACAGCATCTTTGCATCGTCATCAGAGCATCACCACTGCATCATCACTACATCATCACCACAGCATTTTAGCTACATAATCACAGAATCATCAAAGCGTAACGACAGCATCATCACAACATCATTACAGCATCATCACAGCGTCATCGTAACATCATGACTGTATCATCACAGCATCATCACAGCATCACCGCAGCGTCATCACTGCATCATCACAGCATCATCACAGCATCATCACGGCATCGTTACAGCATCGTCATATCATCATAACTGCATCATCACAACAACATAACAAAATCATCAAAGCATCGTCACAGCATCATCACCGCGTCATCACAGCGTCATAACTGCATCGTCACTGCATCTAAACTGCATCATCACAAAATCATCACAGCTTCATCACTGCAGCATCACAGCATCATCAAAGCATCATCGCAGCATCATCACATCATCATCACTGCATCATCACAGAATCATTACTGTTTACTCACTGCGGCATCACAGCATTATCACGGTGTCATAAGTGCATCATCACTGCACCATTACTGCATCATCACAGTGTCATCTCAGCATCATCACAGCATCATTACTGCCTAATCATTGCATTATCACAACGTCATCACAGTATCATCAGTGCATCATCACAGCATCATTACTGCATCATCACATCATCATCACAGAATCACGATAGTGTCATCACAGCGTCATCACTGCATCATCACAGCGTCATCTCAGCATCATCAGAGACTCATCACAGCGTCATGACTGCATCATCACTGCATCACCACAGTATCATCACAGCATCATCACAAAATTATAAGAGCGTCATCACAGCGTCATCACAGCATCATCACAGCATCACGACATCATCATCACAGCTTCACGACAGTGTCATGAGAGCGTCTTCACAGCATCATCACTACATCATCACAGCATCATCACTGCGTCATCAGAGCATCATCACAAAATCATCACAGCGTCATTACTGCATCATCACTGCATCATCACAGCGTCATCACCGCATCATCACTGCATTGTCACAACATCATGGCGTCATAATAACTGCATCATAACAGCATGATCAAAGCATCATCACAGCGTCATCACAGCGTCATAACTGCATAAACACTGCATCATCAAAGAACCATCACAGCATCATCACAGCGTCATAACAGCATCATCAGAGCATCATCACATCGTCATCACATCGTCATCAAAGAATCTTCACAGCATCATCGCTATGTCATCATAGCATCATCATAATATTATCACAGCTTCATCACAGCGTCATAACAACATCATCACTGCATCATCACAGCATCATCATTATTGCATCATGACTGCATCATTACAGCATCATCAGAGCAGAATCAGTGCGTCGTCACAGCATCATTACTGCATCACCACATCATCACTGTGTTATCGCAGCGTCATCACAGCATCATCACAACATCATCACAGAATCATCACAGCATCATTGCAGCATCATCACATCATCATCACAGCGTCATCACAACATCATCGTAGCATCATCATGCATCATCACAGCATCATTACTGCATCATCACAGCATCATCACAGCATCATCACTGCATCATCACTGAATAATCACAGCATCATCACTTCATCATCACGGCATCGTTACAGCATCGTCATATCATCATAACTGCATCATCACAACAACATAACAAAATCATCAAAGCATCATCACAGCATCATCACCGCGTCATCACAGCGTCATAACTGCATCGTCACTGCATCTAAACTGCATCATCACAAAATCATCACTGCATCACATCATAATCACAACATCATCAAAGCGTCATCACAGCATCATCACTGCGTTATCACAGCATCATCTCAGCATCATCACAGTATCATTACTGCTTATTCACTGCATCATCACAACATCATCACAGCCTCATTACAGTGTCATAAATGCATCATCACAGTGTCATCAAAGCGTCCTAACTGCATAATCACTGCATCATCGCAGCTTCATCACAGCATCATGACAGCGTCATCACAGCATCAAAAATGCATAATCACTTCATCCTCACATCATCATCATAGCATCATAGCTGCATAATCATAGAGTCATCACAGCATCATCACTACATCATCAAATTGTCATCACTGTATCATCACAGCATCATCATAGCATCATCACTGCATAATCACAGTGTCATAACAGCATCATTACAACACCATGACTACGTCATCACAGCATCACGACAGCGTCATTACAGTGTCATCACAGCATCATCACTGCATTATCACAACATCATCACAACATCATCACTGCGTCATCAGAGCGTAATCACTACATAATCACTTCTTACTCAGTGAATCATCACTGCATCATCACATCATCATCTCAGCATAATCACAGTATCATCACAGCGTCATCACTACATCATCAATGCATCATCACTGCATCATCACAGCATCATCAGAGCATCATCACAGCATCATCACAACATCATCACAGAGTCATCACAGCATCATCACTGCATAATCACTGCATCATCACAGCATCCTCACAGCATCAATACAGCGTCATCACAACGTCAACAATGCATCATTACAGCATCATCTCAGTATAGTCACAGCATAATCACTGCATAATCACTGCATCATCATATCGTCATCACTGCATCATCACTGCATCATCACAGCACCATCACAGCATCATTACTGCAGAATCACTGCATCATCACAGCATCATAGCTGCATAATCACAGCATCATCACATCATCATCGCATAGTCATCACAGCGTCATCACTGCATCATCACAGCATCATCACAGCATCATTACTGCAGAATCACTGCATCATCACAGCATCCTCACAGCAACATCGCAGCATCATCGCATCATCATCACAGTGTCATGACAGCATCATCACTGCATAATCACCGCATAATCACAGCATCATCACAGCATAATCACAGTATCATCACAGCGTCATCACTACATCATCACTGCATCATCACAGAATCATCACTGCGTCATCACAGCATCATCAGAGCATCATCACAGCATCATCACAGCATCATCACAGCATCATCACATCATCATCTCAGCATCATTACTGCTTACTCACTGCATCATCAGAGCATCATCACATCATCATCACAACATCATCAGTTTCATGTCAGCATCATCACTGCATAATCACTGCATCATCACAGCATCCTCACAGCATCAACACAGCGTCATCACAGCGTCATCAATGCATCATTACAGCATCATCTCAGTATAGTCACAGAATTATTACAGCATAATCACTGCATCATCATATCATCACTGCATCATCACTGCATCATCACTGCATCATCACAGCACCATCACAGCATCATTACTTCAGAATCACTGCATCATCACAGCATCCTCACAGCAACATCGCAGCATCATCACAGCATCATCACACTGTCATGACAGCATCATCACTGCATAATAACTGCATAATCTCCGCATAATCACAGCATCATCACAATATCATCACAGCGTCATCACAGCGTCATCACTACACATCACTGCATCATCACTACATCATCACAGCATCATCACTTCGTCATCATCAGAGCATCATCACAGCATCATCACTGCATCCTCACTGCATCATGAGTGCATCATCATCACAGCATCATAACTGCATCATCAAAGCATCATCTCGGCATAATCACAATGTCATAAATACATCATCACTCCATCATCACAGCATTATCACATCATCATCACAACGTTTTCAGTGTCATCACAGCATCATAACAACGTCATCAAACTGTCATCACAGCATCATCACCAAATCATCACAGAATCATCACAGCATCATTACTGCATCATCACAGCATCTTTGCATCGTCATCAGAGCATCACCACTGCATCATCACATCATCATCTCAGCATCATCACAGCATCATTACTGCTTACTCACTGCATCATCACAGCGTCATGACAGTGTCATCACTGCATCATAACATCATAGCTTCATCATCAGAACATTATCACAGCATCATCACTGCATCATCACATCATCATTATAGCATCTTCACTGTCATCAATACATCATCACAGCATCATCACATCATTATCACAGCATCATCAGTGTCATCTCAGCATCATCACAGAATCATCACAGCATCATCATAAGGTCATCACAGCATCATCACTACGTCATCAAATTGTAATCACAGCATCATCACAGTGTCCTCACTGAATCATCACTGCACCATCACTGCAACATCACAGCATCATCTCAGCATCATCATGGCATCATTACTGCATCATCACTGCTTACTCACTGCATCATCACAGCATCATCTCAGCATCATCACAGAATCATTTCTGCATAATCATTGCATTTTCACAGCGTCATCACAGTATCATCACTGCATCATCACAGTGTCATCACAGCATCATCAAAGCATCATGACAGCGTCATCTCACCATCACGACAGCGTCATCAAAGCATCATCACTGCATCATAACAACATCATCTCAGCATCATCACAGAATCATTTCTGCATAATCACTGCATCATCATAGTGTCATCACAGTATATTCACTGCATCATCACATCATCACAGTGTCATCACAGAATCATCACTGAATCATCCAAGCATCATCCAAGCATCATCACAGCACCACCAATGCATCATCACAGTATCATCACTGCATAATCACTGCATCATCACCGCATCATCACATCATCAACACTGCATCATTGCTGCATCATCACATCATTGTCACAGTATCATCAAAATATCATCACAGCATCATCACACCATCATAACAACATCATCACAGCGTCATCACAGTATCGTAAATGCATCATCACAGAATCATCACTGAATCATCATAGCATCTTCATATCATCATCACAATATCATCACAGCATCATCAGAGCATCATCTCAGCATCATTACTGCTTACTCACTGCATCATCAGAGCATCATCACATCATCATCACAACATCATCAGTTTCATGTCAGCATCATCACTGCATAATCACTGCATCATCACAGCATCCTCAGAGCATCAACACAGCGTCATCACAGCGTCATCAATGCATCATTACAGCATCATCTCAGTATAGTCACAGAATTATTACAGCATAATCACTGCATCATCATATCATCACTGCATCATCACTGCATCATCACTGCATCATCACAGCACCATCACAGCATCATTACTTCAGAATCACTGCATCATCACAGCATCCTCTCAGCAAAATCGCAGCATCATCACAGCATCATCACATCATCATCACAATATCATCACAGCGTCATCACTACACATCACTGCATCATCACTACATCATCACAGCATCATCACTTCGTCATCATCAGAGCATCATCACAGCATCATCACTGCATCCTCACTGCATCATGAGTGCATCATCATCACAGCATCATAACTGCATCATCAAAGCATCATCTCGGCATAATCACAATGTCATAAATACATCATCACTCCATCATCACAGCATTATCACATCATCATCACAACGTTTTCAGTGTCATCACAGCATCATAACAACGTCATCAAACTGTCATCACAGCATCATCACCAAATCATCACAGAATCATCACAGCATCATTACTGCATCATCACAGCATCTTTGCATCGTCATCAGAGCATCACCACTACATCATCACATCATCATCTCAGCATCATCACAGCATCATTACTGCTTACTCACTGCATCATCACAGCGTCATGACAGTGTCATCACTGCATCATAACATCATAGCTTCATCATCAGAACATTATCACAGCATCATCACTGCATCATCACATCATCATTATAGCATCTTCACTGTCATCAATACATCATCACAGCATCATCACATCATTATCACAGCATCATCAGTGTCATCTCAGCATCATCACTGCATCATGACTGCATCATAGCAGCATAATCACAGCACCATCACAGAATCATCACAGCATCATCATAAGGTCATCACAGCATCATCACTACGTCATCAAATTGTAATCACAGCATCATCACAGTGTCCTCACTGAATCATCACTGCACCATCACTGCAACATCACAGCATCATCTCAGCATCATCATGGCATCATTACTGCATCATCACTGCTTACTCACTGCATCATCACAGCATCATCTCAGCATCATCACAGAATCATTTCTGCATAATCATTGCATTTTCACAGCGTCATCACAGTATCATCACTGCATCATCACAGTGTCATCACAGCATCATCAAAGCATCACGACAGCGTCATCTCACCATCACGACAGCGTCATCAAAGCATCATCACTGCATCATAACAACATCATCTCAGCATCATCACAGAATCATTTCTGCATAATCACTGCATCATCATAGTGTCATCACAGTATATTCACTGCATCATCACATCATCACAGTGTCATCACAGAATCATCACTGAATCATCCAAGCATCATCCAAGCATCATCACAGCACCACCAATGCATCATCACAGTATCATCACTGCATAATCACTGCATCATCACCACATCATCACATCATCAACACTGCATCATTGCTGCATCATCACATCATTGTCACAGTATCATCAAAATATCATCACAGCATCATCACACCATCATAACAACATCATCACAGCGTCATCACAGTATCGTAAATGCATCATCACAGAATCATCACTGAATCATCATAGCATCTTCATATCATCATCACAATATCATCACAGCATCATCAGAGCATCATCACAGCATCATCACAGCATCATCACAGCATCATCACCACATCATCACAGCATCATCACTGCATCATCACTGCATCATCACAGCATCATCACATCGTCATCAAAACATCATTACAAGTATCAACACAACATAATCACAGTGTCATCACAGCATCATCATTGCATCCTTCCTGCATGATCACAGCATCTCCGCATCGTAATCACATCATCATCACTGACTCCTCACTGAATCATCACTGTACCATCACTGCATCATCAGAGCATAATCTGAGCATAATCTCAGCATAATCACAGCATCATCACAGAATCATCACAGCATCATTACTGCATCATCACAGCATCTTTGCATCGTCATCAGAGCATCACCACTGCATCATCACTACATCATCACATCATCATCACAGCATTTTAGCTACATAATCACAGAATCATCATAGCGTAACGACAGCATCATCACAACATCATTACAGCATCATCACAGCGTCATTGTAACATCATGACTGTATCATCACAGCATCATCACAGCATCATCACTGCATCATCACTGCATCATCACAGCATCATCACAGCATCACCGCAGCGTCATCACTGCATCATCACAGAATCATCACAGCATCATCACGGCATCGTTACAGCATCGTCATATCATCATAACTGCATCATCACAACAACATAACAAAATCATCAAAGCATCGTCACAGCATCATCACCGCGTCATCACAGCGTCATAACTGCATCGTCACTGCATCTAAACTGCATCATCACAAAATCATCACAACTTCATCACTGCAGCATCACAGCATCATCAAAGCATCATCGCAGCATCATCACATCATCATCACTGCATCATCACAGAATCATTACTGTTTACTCACTGCGGCATCACAGCATTATCACGGTGTCATAACTGCATCATCACTGCACCATTACTGCATCATCACAGTGTCATCTCAGCATCATCACAGCATCATTACTGCCTAATCATTGCATTATCACAACGTCATCACAGTATCATCAGTGCATCATCACAGCATCATTACTGCATCATCACATCATCATCACAGAATCACGATAGTGTCATCACAGCGTCATCACTGCATCATCACAGCGTCATCTCAGCATCATCACAGACTCATCACAGCGTCATCACTGCATCATCACTGCATCACCACAGTATCATCACAGCATCATCACAAAATTATAAGAGCGTCATCACAGCGTAATTACTGCATCATCACAGCATCATCACAGCATCACGACATCATCATCACAGCTTCACGACAGTGTCATGAGAGCGTCTTCACAGCATCATCACTACATCATCACAGCATCATCACTGCGTCATCAGAGCATCATCACAAAATCATCACAGCGTCATTACTGCATCATCACTGCATCATCACAGCGTCATCACCGCATCATCACTGCATTGTCACAACATCATGGCGTCATAATAACTGCATCATAACAGCATGATCAAAGCATCATCACAGCGTCATCACAGCGTCATAACTGCATAAACACTGCATCATCAAAGAACCATCACAGCATCATCACAGCGTCATAACAGCATCATCAGAGCATCATCACATCGTCATCACATCGTCATCAAAGAATCTTCACAGCATCATCGCTATGTCATCATAGCATCATCATAATATTATCACAGCTTCATCACAGCGTCATAACAACATCATCACTGCATCATCACAGCATCATCATTATTGCATCATGACTGCATCATTACAGCATCATCAGAGCAGAATCAGTGCGTCGTCACAGCATCATTACTGCATCACCACATCATCACTGTGTTATCGCAGCGTCATAACAGCATCATCACAACATCATCACAGAATCATCACAGCATCATTGCAGCATCATCACATCATCATCACAGCATCATCACAACATCATCGTAGCATCATCATGCATCATCACAGCATCATTACTGCATCATCACAGCATCATCACAGCATCATCACTGCATCATCACTGAATAATCACAGCATCATCACTGCATCATCACGGCATCGTTACAGCATCGTCATATCATCATAACTGCATCATCACAACAACATAACAAAATCATCAAAGCATCATCACAGCATCATCACCGCGTCATCACAGCGTCATAACTGCATCGTCACTGCATCTAAACTGCATCATCAAAAAATCATCACTGCATCACATCATAATCACAACATCATCAAAGCGTCATCACAGCATCATCACTGCGTTATCACAGCATCATCTCAGCATCATCACAGTATCATTACTGCTTATTCACTGCATCATCACAACATCATCACAGCGTCATTACAGTGTCATAAATGCATCATCACAGTGTCATCAAAGCGTCCTAACTGCATAATCACTGCATCATCGCAGCTTCATCACAGCATCATGACAGCGTCATCACAGCATCAAAAATGCATAATCACTTCATCCTCACATCATCATAATAGCATCATAGCTGCATAATCATAGAGTCATCACAGCATCATCACTACATCATCAAATTGTCATCACTGTATCATCACAGCATCATCATAGCATCATCACTGCATAATCACAGTGTCATAACAGCATCATTACAACACCATGACTACGTCATCACAACATCACGACAGCGTCATTACAGTGTCATCACAGCATCATCACTGCATTATCACAACATCATCACAACATCATCACTGCGTCATCAGAGCGTCATCACTACATAATCACTTCTTACTCAGTGAATCATCACTGCATCATCACATCATCACAGCATCATCTCAGCATAATCACAGTATCATCACAGCGTCATCACTACATCATCAATGCATCATCACTGCATCATCACAGCATCATCACTGCATCATCACAGCATCATCAGAGCATCATCACAGCATCATCACAACATCATCACAGAGTCATCACAGCATCATCACTGCATAATCACTGCATCATCACAGCATCCTCACAGCATCAACACAGCGTCATCACAGCGTCATAAATGCATCATTACAGCATCATCTCAGTATAGTCACAGAATTATTACAGCATAATCACTGCATCATCATATCATCACTGCATCATCACTGCATCATCACAGCACCATCACAGCATCATTACTTCAGAATCACTGCATCCTCACAGCATCCTCACAGCAACATCGCAGCATCATCACAGCATCATCACACTGTCATGACAGCATCATCACTGCATCATCACTGCATAATCTCCACATAATCACAGCATCATCACATCATCATCACAATATCATCACAGCGTCATCACTACACATCACTGCATCATCACTACATCATCACAGCATCATCACTTCGTCATCATCAGAGCATCATCACAGCATCATCACTGCATCCTCACTGCATCATGAGTGCATCATCATCACAGCATCATAACTGCATCATCAAAGCATCATCTCGGCATAATCACAATGTCATAAATACATCATCACTCCATCATCACAGCATTATCACATCATCATCACAACGTTTTCAGTGTCATCACAGCATCATAACAACGTCATCAAACTGTCATCACAGCATCATCACCAAATCATCACAGAATCATCACAGCATCATTACTGCATCATCACAGCATCTTTGCATCGTCATCAGAGCATCACCACTGCATCATCACATCATCATCTCAGCATCATCACAGCATCATTACTGCTTACTCACTGCATCATCACAGCGTCATGACAGTGTCATCACTGCATCATAACATCATAGCTTCATCATCAGAACATTATCACAGCATCATCACTGCATCATCACATCATCATTATAGCATCTTCACTGTCATCAATACATCATCACAGCATCATCACATCATTATCACAGCATCATCAGTGTCATCTCAGCATCATCACTGCATCATGACTGCATCATAGCAGCATAATCACAGCACCATCACAGAATCATCACAGCATCATCATAAGGTCATCACAGCATCATCACTACGTCATCAAATTGTAATCACAGCATCATCACAGTGTCCTCACTGAATCATCACTGCACCATCACTGCAACATCACAGCATCATCTCAGCATCATCATGGCATCATTACTGCATCATCACTGCTTACTCACTGCATCATCACAGCATCATCTCAGCATCATCACAGAATCATTTCTGCATAATCATTGCATTTTCACAGCGTCATCACAGTATCATCACTGCATCATCACAGTGTCATCACAGCATCATCAAAGCATCACGACAGCGTCATCTCACCATCACGACAGCGTCATCAAAGCATCATCACTGCATCATAACAACATCATCTCAGCATCATCACAGAATCATTTCTGCATAATCACTGCATCATCATAGTGTCATCACAGTATATTCACTGCATCATCACATCATCACAGTGTCATCACAGAATCATCACTGAATCATCCAAGCATCATCCAAGCATCATCACAGCACCACCAATGCATCATCACAGTATCATCACTGCATAATCACTGCATCATCACCGCATCATCACATCATCAACACTGCATCATTGCTGCATCATCACATCATTGTCACAGTATCATCAAAATATCATCACAGCATCATCACACCATCATAACAACATCATCACAGCGTCATCACAGTATCGTAAATGCATCATCACAGAATCATCACTGAATCATCATAGCATCTTCATATCATCATCACAATATCATCACAGCATCATCAGAGCATCATCACAGCATCATCACAGCATCATCACAGCATCATCACAGCATCATCTCAGCATCATTACTGCTTACTCACTGCATCATCAGAGCATCATCACATCATCATCACAACATCATCAGTTTCATGTCAGCATCATCACTGCATAATCACTGCATCATCACAGCATCCTCACAGCATCAACACAGCGTCATCACAGCGTCATCAATGCATCATTACAGCATCATCTCAGTATAGTCACAGAATTATTACAGCATAATCACTGCATCATCATATCATCACTGCATCATCACTGCATCATCACTGCATCATCACAGCACCATCACAGCATCATTACTTCAGAATCACTGCATCCTCACAGCATCCTCACAGCAACATCGCAGCATCATCACAGCATCATCACATCATCATCACAATATCATCACAGCGTCATCACTACACATCACTGCATCATCACTACATCATCACAGCATCATCACTTCGTCATCATCAGAGCATCATCACAGCATCATCACTGCATCCTCACTGCATCATGAGTGCATCATCATCACAGCATCATAACTGCATCATCAAAGCATCATCTCGGCATAATCACAATGTCATAAATACATCATCACTCCATCATCACAGCATTATCACATCATCATCACAACATTTTCAGTGTCATCACAGCATCATAACAACGTCATCAAACTGTCATCACAGCATCATCACCAAATCATCACAGAATCATCACAGCATCATTACTGCATCATCACAGCATCTTTGCATCGTCATCAGAGCATCACCACTGCATCATCACATCATCATCTCAGCATCATCACAGCATCATTACTGCTTACTCACTGCATCATCACAGCGTCATGACAGTGTCATCACTGCATCATAACATCATAGCTTCATCATCAGAACATTATCACAGCATCATCACTGCATCATCACATCATCATTATAGCATCTTCACTGTCATCAATACATCATCACAGCATCATCACATCATTATCACAGCATCATCAGTGTCATCTCAGCATCATCACAGCACCACCAATGCATCATCACAGTATCATCACTGCATAATCACTGCATCATCACCGCATCATCACATCATCAACACTGCATCATTGCTGCATCATCACATCATTGTCACAGTATCATCAAAATATCATCACAGCATCATCACGCCATCATAACAACATCATCACAGCATCATCACAGTATCGTAAATGCATCATCACAGAATCATCACTGAATCATCATAGCATCTTCATATCATCATCACAATATCATCACAGCATCATCACTGCATCATCACAGCATCATCACAGCATCATCACTGCATCATCACCACATCATCACAGCATCATCACTGCATAATCACTGCATCATCACAGCATCATCACATCGTCATCAAAACATCATTACAAGTATCAACACAACATAATCACAGTGTCATCACAGCATCATCATTGCATCCTTCCTGCATGATCACAGCATCTCCGCATCGTAATCACATCATCATCACTGACTCCTCACTGAATCATCACTGTACCATCACTGCATCATCAGAGCATAATCTGAGCATAATCTCAGCATAATCACAGCATCATCACAGAATCATCACAGCATCATTACTGCATCATCACAGCATCTTTGCATCGTCATCAGAGCATCACCACTGCATCATCACTACATCATCACATCATCATCACAGCATTTTAGCTACATAATCACAGAATCATCATAGCGTAACGACAGCATCATCACAACATCATTACAGCATCATCACAGCGTCATCGTAACATCATGACTGTATCATCACAGCATCATCACAGCATCACCGCAGCGTCATCACTGCATCATCACAGCATCATCACAGCATCATCACGGCATCGTTACAGCATCGTCATATCATCATAACTGCATCATCACAACAACATAACAAAATCATCAAAGCATCGTCACAGCATCATCACCGCGTCATCACAGCGTCATAACTGCATCGTCACTGCATCTAAACTGCATCATCACAAAATCATCACAGCTTCATCACTGCAGCATCACAGCATCATCAAAGCATCATCGCAGCATCATCACATCATCATCACTGCATCATCACAGAATCATTACTGTTTACTCACTGCGGCATCACAGCATTATCACGGTGTCATAACTGCATCATCACTGCACCATTACTGCATCATCACAGTGTCATCTCAGCATCATCACAGCATCATTACTGCCTAATCATTGCATTATCACAACGTCATCACAGTATCATCAGTGCATCATCACAGCATCATTACTGCATCATCACATCATCATCACAGAATCACGATAGTGTCATCACAGCGTCATCACTGCATCATCACAGCGTCATCTCAGCATCATCAGAGACTCATCACAGCGTCATCACTGCATCATCACTGCATCACCACAGTATCATCACAGCATCATCACAAAATTATAAGAGCGTCATCACAGCGTTATTACTGCATCATCACAGCATCAATAGAGCATCATCACAGCGTCATCACAGCGTTATCACAGCGTCATCACAGCATCACGACATCATCATCACAGCTTCACGACAGTGTCATGAGAGCGTCTTCACAGCATCATCACTACATCATCACAGCATCATCACTGCGTCATCAGAGCATCATCACAAAATCATCACAGCGTCATTACTGCATCATCACTGCATCATCACAGCGTCATCACCGCATCATCACTGCATTGTCACAACATCATGGCGTCATAATAACTGCATCATAACAGCATGATCAAAGCATCATCACAGCGTCATCACAGCGTCATAACTGCATAAACACTGCATCATCAAAGAACCATCACAGCATCATCACAGCGTCATAACAGCATCATCAGAGCATCATCACATCGTCATCACATCGTCATCAAAGAATCTTCACAGCATCATCGCTATGTCATCATAGCATCATCATAATATTATCACAGCTTCATCACAGCGTCATAACAACATCATCACTGCATCATCACAGCATCATCATTATTGCATCATGACTGCATCATTACAGCATCATCAGAGCAGAATCAGTGCGTCGTCACAGCATCATTACTGCATCACCACATCATCACTGTGTTATCGCAGCGTCATCACAGCATCATCACAACATCATCACAGAATCATCACAGCATCATTGCAGCATCATCACATCATTATCACAGCGTGATCACAACATCATCGTAGCATCATCATGCATCATCACAGCATCATTACTGCATCATCACAGCATCATCACTGCATCATCACTGAATAATCACAGCATCATCACTGCATCATCACGGCATCGTTACAGCATCGTCATATCATCATAACTGCATCATCACAACATAACAAAATCATCAAAGCATCATCACAGCATCATCACCGCGTCATCACAGCGTCATAACTGCATCGTCACTGCATCTAAACTGCATCATCAAAAAATCATCACTGCATCACATCATAATCACAACATCATCAAAGCGTCATCACAGCATCATCACTGCGTTATCACAGCATCATCTCAGCATCATCACAGTATCATTACTGCTTATTCACTGCATCATCACAACATCATCACAGCGTCATTACAGTGTCATAAATGCATCATCACAGTGTCATCAAAGCGTCCTAACTGCATAATCACTGCATCATCGCAGCTTCATCACAGCATCATGACAGCGTCATCACAGCATCAAAAATGCATAATCACTTCATCCTCACATCATTATCATAGCATCATAGCTGCATAATCATAGAGTCATCACAGCATCATCACTACATCATCAAATTGTCATCACTGTATCATCACAGCATCATCATAGCATCATCACTGCATAATCACAGTGTCATAACAGCATCATTACAACACCATGACTACGTCATCACAGCATCACGACAGCGTCATTACAGTGTCATCACAGCATCATCACTGCATTATCACAACATCATCACAACATCATCACTGCGTCATCAGAGCGTCATCACTACATAATCACTTCTTACTCAGTGAATCATCACTGCATCATCACATCATCACAGCATCATCTCAGCATAATCACAGTATCATCACAGCGTCATCACTACATCATCAATGCATCATCACTGCATCATCACAGCATCATCAGAGCATCATCACAGCATCATCAGAGCATCATCACAGCATCATCACAACATCATCACAGAGTCATCACAGCATCATCACTGCATAATCACTGCATCATCACATCATCATTATAGCATCTTCACTGTCATCGATACATCATCACAGCATCATCACATCATTATCACAGCATCATCAGTGTCATCTCAGCATCATCACAGAATCATCACAGCATCATCATAAGGTCATCACAGCATCATCACTACGTCATCAAATTGTAATCACAGCATCATCACAGTGTCCTCACTGAATCATCACTGCACCATCACTGCAACATCACAGCATCATCTCAGCATCATCATGGCATCATTACTGCATCATCACTGCTTACTCACTGCATCATCACAGCATCATCTCAGCATCATCACAGAATCATTTCTGCATAATCATTGCATTTTCACAGCGTCATCACAGTATCATCACTGCATCATCACAGTGTCATCACAGCATCATCAAAGCATCACGACAGCGTCATCTCACCATCACGACAGCGTCATCAAAGCATCATCACTGCATCATAACAACATCATCTCAGCATCATCACAGAATCATTTCTGCATAATCACTGCATCATCATAGTGTCATCACAGTATATTCACTGCATCATCACATCATCACAGTGTCATCACAGAATCATCACTGAATCATCCAAGCATCATCCAAGCATCATCACAGCACCACCAATGCATCATCACAGTATCATCACTGCATAATCACTGCATCATCACCGCATCATCACATCATCAACACTGCATCATTGCTGCATCATCACATCATTGTCACAGTATCATCAAAATATCATCACAGCATCATCACACCATCATAACAACATCATCACAGCGTCATCACAGTATCGTAAATGCATCATCACAGAATCATCACTGAATCATCATAGCATCTTCATATCATCATCACAATATCATCACAGCATCATCAGAGCATCATCACAGCATCATCACAGCATCATCACAGCATCATCACAGCATCATCTCAGCATCATTACTGCTTACTCACTGCATCATCAGAGCATCATCACATCATCATCACAACATCATCAGTTTCATGTCAGCATCATCACTGCATAATCACTGCATCATCACAGCATCCTCACAGCATCAACACAGCGTCATCACAGCGTCATCAATGCATCATTACAGCATCATCTCAGTATAGTCACAGAATTATTACAGCATAATCACTGCATCATCATATCATCACTGCATCATCACTGCATCATCACTGCATCATCACAGCACCATCACAGCATCATTACTTCAGAATCACTGCATCATCACAGCATCCTCACAGCAACATCGCAGCATCATCACAGCATCATCACATCATCATCACAATATCATCACAGCGTCATCACTACACATCACTGCATCATCACTACATCATCACAGCATCATCACTTCGTCATCATCAGAGCATCATCACAGCATCATCACTGCATCCTCACTGCATCATGAGTGCATCATCATCACAGCATCATAACTGCATCATCAAAGCATCATCTCGGCATAATCACAATGTCATAAATACATCATCACTCCATCATCACAGCATTATCACATCATCATCACAACGTTTTCAGTGTCATCACAGCATCATAACAACGTCATCAAACTGTCATCACAGCATCATCACCAAATCACCACAGAATCATCACAGCATCATTACTGCATCATCACAGCATCTTTGCATCGTCATCAGAGCATCACCACTACATCATCACATCATCATCTCAGCATCATCACAGCATCATTACTGCTTACTCACTGCATCATCACAGCGTCATGACAGTGTCATCACTGCATCATAACATCATAGCTTCATCATCAGAACATTATCACAGCATCATCACTGCATCATCACATCATCATTATAGCATCTTCACTGTCATCAATACATCATCACAGCATCATCACATCATTATCACAGCATCATCAGTGTCATCTCAGCATCATCACAGCACCACCAATGCATCATCACAGTATCATCACTGCATAATCACTGCATCATCACCGCATCATCACATCATCAACACTGCATCATTGCTGCATCATCACATCATTGTCACAGTATCATCAAAATATCATCACAGCATCATCACGCCATCATAACAACATCATCACAGCATCATCACAGTATCGTAAATGCATCATCACAGAATCATCACTGAATCATTATAGCATCTTCATATCATCATCACAATATCATCACAGCATCATCACTGCATCATCACAGCATCATCACAGCATCATCACTGCATCATCACCACATCATCACAGCATCATCACTGCATAATCACTGCATCATCACAGCATCATCACATCGTCATCAAAACATCATTACAAGTATCAACACAACATAATCACAGTGTCATCACAGCATCATCATTGCATCCTTACTGCATGATCACAGCATCTCCGCATCGTAATCACATCATCATCACTGACTCCTCACTGAATCATCACTGTACCATCACTGCATCATCAGAGCATAATCTGAGCATAATCTCAGCATAATCACAGCATCATCACAGAATCATCACAGCATCATTACTGCATCATCACAGCATCTTTGCATCGTCATCAGAGCATCACCACTGCATCATCACTACATCATCACATCATCATCACAGCATTTTAGCTACATAATCACAGAATCATCATAGCGTAACGACAGCATCATCACAACATCATTACAGCATCATCACAGCGTCATCGTAACATCATGACTGTATCATCACAGCATCATCACAGCATCACCGCAGCGTCATCACTGCATCATCACAGCATCATCACAGCATCATCACGGCATCGTTACAGCATCGTCATATCATCATAACTGCATCATCACAACAACATAACAAAATCATCAAAGCATCGTCACAGCATCATCACCGCGTCATCACAGCGTCATAACTGCATCGTCACTGCATCTAAACTGCATCATCACAAAATCATCACAGCTTCATCACTGCAGCATCACAGCATCATCAAAGCATCATCGCAGCATCATCACATCATCATCACTGCATCATCACAGAATCATTACTGTTTACTCACTGCGGCATCACAGCATTATCACGGTGTCATAACTGCATCATCACTGCACCATTACTGCATCATCACAGTGTCATCTCAGCATCATCACAGCATCATTACTGCCTAATCATTGCATTATCACAACGTCATCACAGTATCATCAGTGCATCATCACAGCATCATTACTGCATCATCACATCATCATCACAGAATCACGATAGTGTCATCACAGCGTCATCACTGCATCATCACAGCGTCATCTCAGCATCATCAGAGACTCATCACAGCGTCATCACTGCATCATCACTGCATCACCACAGTATCATCACAGCATCATCACAAAATTATAAGAGCGTCATCACAGCGTTATTACTGCATCATCACAGCATCAATAGAGCATCATCACAGCGTCATCACAGCGTTATCACAGCGTCATCACAGCATCACGACATCATCATCACAGCTTCACGACAGTGTCATGAGAGCGTCTTCACAGCATCATCACTACATCATCACAGCATCATCACTGCGTCATCAGAGCATCATCACAAAATCATCACAGCGTCATTACTGCATCATCACTGCATCATCACAGCGTCATCACCGCATCATCACTGCATTGTCACAACATCATGGCTTCATAATAACTGCATCATAACAGCATGATCAAAGCATCATCACAGCGTCATCACAGCGTCATAACTGCATAAACACTGCATCATCAAAGAACCATCACAGCATCATCACAGCGTCATAACAGCATCATCAGAGCATCATCACATCGTCATCACATCGTCATCAAAGAATCTTCACAGCATCATCGCTATGTCATCATAGCATCATCATAATATTATCACAGCTTCATCACAGCGTCATAACAACATCATCACTGCATCATCACAGCATCATCATTATTGCATCATGACTGCATCATTACAGCATCATCAGAGCAGAATCAGTGCGTCGTCACAGCATCATTACTGCATCACCACATCATCACTGTGTTATCGCAGCGTCATCACAGCATCATCACAACATCATCACAGAATCATCACAGCATCATTGCAGCATCATCACATCATTATCACAGCGTGATCACAACATCATCGTAGCATCATCATGCATCATCACAGCATCATTACTGCATCATCACAGCATCATCACTGCATCATCACAGCATCATCACATCATCATCTCAGCATCATCACGGCATCGTTACAGCATCGTCATATCATCATAACTGCATCATCACAACAACATAACAAAATCATCAAAGCATCATCACAGCATCATCACCGCGTCATCACAGCATCATAACTGCATCGTCACTGCATCTAAACTGCATCATCAAAAAATCATCACTGCATCACATCATAATCACAACATCATCAAAGCGTCATCACAGCATCATCACTGCGTTATCACAGCATCATCTCAGCATCATCACAGTATCATTACTGCTTATTCACTGCATCATCACAACATCATCACAGCGTCATTACAGTGTCATAAATGCATCATCACAGTGTCATCAAAGCGTCCTAACTGCATAATCACTGCATCATCGCAGCTTCATCACAGCATCATGACAGCGTCATCACAGCATCAAAAATGCATAATCACTTCATCCTCACATCATTATCATAGCATCATAGCTGCATAATCATAGAGTCATCACAGCATCATCACTACATCATCAAATTGTCATCACTGTATCATCACAGCATCATCATAGCATCATCACTGCATAATCACAGTGTCATAACAGCATCATTACAACACCATGACTACGTCATCACAGCATCACGACAGCGTCATTACAGTGTCATCACAGCATCATCACTGCATTATCACAACATCATCACAACATCATCACTGCGTCATCAGAGCGTCATCACTACATAATCACTTCTTACTCAGTGAATCATCACTGCATCATCACAGCATCATCAGAGCATCATCACAGCATCATCAGAGCATCATCACAGCATCATCACAACATCATCACAGAGTCATGACAGCATCATCACTGCATAATCACCGCATAATCACAGCATCATCACAGCATAATCACAGTATCATCACAGCATCATCACTGCATCATCACAGAATCATCACTGCGTCATCACAGCATCATCAGAGCATCATCACAGCATCATCACAGCATAATCACAGTATCATCACAGCGTCATCACTACATCATCACTGCATCATCACATCATCATTATAGCATCTTCACTGTCATCAATACATCATCACAGCATCATCACATCATTATCACAGCATCATCAGTGTCATCTCAGCATCATCACAGAATCATCACAGCATCATCATAAGGTCATCACAGCATCATCACTACGTCATCAAATTGTAATCACAGCATCATCACAGTGTCCTCACTGAATCATCACTGCACCATCACTGCAACATCACAGCATCATCTCAGCATCATCATGGCATCATTACTGCATCATCACTGCTTACTCACTGCATCATCACAGCATCATCTCAGCATCATCACAGAATCATTTCTGCATAATCATTGCATTTTCACAGCGTCATCACAGTATCATCACTGCATCATCACAGTGTCATCACAGCATCATCAAAGCATCACGACAGCGTCATCTCACCATCACGACAGCGTCATCAAAGCATCATCACTGCATCATAACAACATCATCTCAGCATCATCACAGAATCATTTCTGCATAATCACTGCATCATCATAGTGTCATCACAGTATATTCACTGCATCATCACATCATCACAGTGTCATCACAGAATCATCACTGAATCATCCAAGCATCATCCAAGCATCATCACAGCACCACCAATGCATCATCACAGTATCATCACTGCATAATCACTGCATCATCACCGCATCATCACATCATCAACACTGCATCATTGCTGCATCATCACATCATTGTCACAGTATCATCAAAATATCATCACAGCATCATCACACCATCATAACAACATCATCACAGCGTCATCACAGTATCGTAAATGCATCATCACAGAATCATCACTGAATCATCATAGCATCTTCATATCATCATCACAATATCATCACAGCATCATCAGAGCATCATCACAGCATCATCACAGCATCATCACAGCATCATCACAGCATCATCTCAGCATCATTACTGCTTACTCACTGCATCATCAGAGCATCATCACATCATCATCACAACATCATCAGTTTCATGTCAGCATCATCACTGCATAATCACTGCATCATCACAGCATCCTCACAGCATCAACACAGCGTCATCACAGCGTCATCAATGCATCATTACAGCATCATCTCAGTATAGTCACAGAATTATTACAGCATAATCACTGCATCATCATATCATCACTGCATCATCACTGCATCATCACTGCATCATCACAGCACCATCACAGCATCATTACTTCAGAATCACTGCATCATCACAGCATCCTCACAGCAACATCGCAGCATCATCACAGCATCATCACATCATCATCACAATATCATCACAGCGTCATCACTACACATCACTGCATCATCACTACATCATCACAGCATCATCACTTCGTCATCATCAGAGCATCATCACAGCATCATCACTGCATCCTCACTGCATCATGAGTGCATCATCATCACAGCATCATAACTGCATCATCAAAGCATCATCTCGGCATAATCACAATGTCATAAATACATCATCACTCCATCATCACAGCATTATCACATCATCATCACAACATTTTCAGTGTCATCACAGCATCATAACAACGTCATCAAACTGTCATCACAGCATCATCACCAAATCATCACAGAATCATCACAGCATCATTACTGCATCATCACAGCATCTTTGCATCGTCATCAGAGCATCACCACTACATCATCACATCATCATCTCAGCATCATCACAGCATCATTACTGCTTACTCACTGCATCATCACAGCGTCATGACAGTGTCATCACTGCATCATAACATCATAGCTTCATCATCAGAACATTATCACAGCATCATCACTGCATCATCACATCATCATTATAGCATCTTCACTGTCATCAATACATCATCACAGCATCATCACATCATTATCACAGCATCATCAGTGTCATCTCAGCATCATCACAGCACCACCAATGCATCATCACAGTATCATCACTGCATAATCACTGCATCATCACCGCATCATCACATCATCAACACTGCATCATTGCTGCATCATCACATCATTGTCACAGTATCATCAAAATATCATCACAGCATCATCACGCCATCATAACAACATCATCACAGCATCATCACAGTATCGTAAATGCATCATCACAGAATCATCACTGAATCATCATAGCATCTTCATATCATCATCACAATATCATCACAGCATCATCACTGCATCATCACAGCATCATCACAGCATCATCACTGCATCATCACCACATCATCACAGCATCATCACTGCATCATCACCACATCATCACAGCATCATCACTGCATAATCACTGCATCATCACAGCATCATCACATCGTCATCAAAACATCATTACAAGTATCAACACAACATAATCACAGTGTCATCACAGCATCATCATTGCATCCTTCCTGCATGATCACAGCATCTCCGCATCGTAATCACATCATCATCACTGACTCCTCACTGAATCATCACTGTACCATCACTGCATCATCAGAGCATAATCTGAGCATAATCTCAGCATAATCACAGCATCATCACAGAATCATCACAGCATCATTACTGCATCATCACAGCATCTTTGCATCGTCATCAGAGCATCACCACTGCATCATCACTACATCATCACATCATCATCACAGCATTTTAGCTACATAATCACAGAATCATCATAGCGTAACGACAGCATCATCACAACATCATTACAGCATCATCACAGCGTCATCGTAACATCATGACTGTATCATCACAGCATCATCACAGCATCACCGCAGCGTCATCACTGCATCATCACAGCATCATCACAGCATCATCACGGCATCGTTACAGCATCGTCATATCATCATAACTGCATCATCACAACAACATAACAAAATCATCAAAGCATCGTCACAGCATCATCACCGCGTCATCACAGCGTCATAACTGCATCGTCACTGCATCTAAACTGCATCATCACAAAATCATCACAACTTCATCACTGCAGCATCACAGCATCATCAAAGCATCATCGCAGCATCATCACATCATCATCACTGCATCATCACAGAATCATTACTGTTTACTCACTGCGGCATCACAGCATTATCACGGTGTCATAACTGCATCATCACTGCACCATTACTGCATCATCACAGTGTCATCTCAGCATCATCACAGCATCATTACTGCCTAATCATTGCATTATCACAACGTCATCACAGTATCATCAGTGCATCATCACAGCATCATTACTGCATCATCACATCATCATCACAGAATCACGATAGTGTCATCACAGCGTCATCACTGCATCATCACAGCGTCATCTCAGCATCATCACAGACTCATCACAGCGTCATCACTGCATCATCACTGCATCACCACAGTATCATCACAGCATCATCACAAAATTATAAGAGCGTCATCACAGCGTTATTACTGCATCATCACAGCATCAATAGAGCATCATCACAGCGTCATCACAGCGTTATCACAGCGTCATCACAGCATCACGACATCATCATCACAGCTTCACGACAGTGTCATGAGAGCGTCTTCACAGCATCATCACTACATCATCACAGCATCATCACTGCGTCATCAGAGCATCATCACAAAATCATCACAGCGTCATTACTGCATCATCACTGCATCATCACAGCGTCATCACCGCATCATCACTGCATTGTCACAACATCATGGCGTCATAATAACTGCATCATAACAGCATGATCAAAGCATCATCACAGCGTCATCACAGCGTCATAACTGCATAAACACTGCATCATCAAAGAACCATCACAGCATCATCACAGCGTCATAACAGCATCATCAGAGCATCATCACATCGTCATCACATCGTCATCAAAGAATCTTCACAGCATCATCGCTATGTCATCATAGCATCATCATAATATTATCACAGCTTCATCACAGCGTCATAACAACATCATCACTGCATCATCACAGCATCATCATTATTGCATCATGACTGCATCATTACAGCATCATCAGAGCAGAATCAGTGCGTCGTCACAGCATCATTACTGCATCACCACATCATCACTGTGTTATCGCAGCGTCATCACAGCATCATCACAACATCATCACAGAATCATCACAGCATCATTGCAGCATCATCACATCATTATCACAGCGTGATCACAACATCATCGTAGCATCATCATGCATCATCACAGCATCATTACTGCATCATCACAGCATCATCACTGCATCATCACTGAATAATCACAGCATCATCACTGCATCATCACGGCATCGTTACAGCATCGTCATATCATCATAACTGCATCATCACAACATAACAAAATCATCAAAGCATCATCACAGCATCATCACCGCGTCATCACAGCGTCATAACTGCATCGTCACTGCATCTAAACTGCATCATCAAAAAATCATCACTGCATCACATCATAATCACAACATCATCAAAGCGTCATCACAGCATCATCACTGCGTTATCACAGCATCATCTCAGCATCATCACAGTATCATTACTGCTTATTCACTGCATCATCACAACATCATCACAGCGTCATTACAGTGTCATAAATGCATCATCACAGTGTCATCAAAGCGTCCTAACTGCATAATCACTGCATCATCGCAGCTTCATCACAGCATCATGACAGCGTCATCACAGCATCAAAAATGCATAATCACTTCATCCTCACATCATTATCATAGCATCATAGCTGCATAATCATAGAGTCATCACAGCATCATCACTACATCATCAAATTGTCATCACTGTATCATCACAGCATCATCATAGCATCATCACTGCATAATCACAGTGTCATAACAGCATCATTACAACACCATGACTACGTCATCACAGCATCACGACAGCGTCATTACAGTGTCATCACAGCATCATCACTGCATTATCACAACATCATCACAACATCATCACTGCGTCATCAGAGCGTCATCACTACATAATCACTTCTTACTCAGTGAATCATCACTGCATCATCACATCATCACAGCATCATCTCAGCATAATCACAGTATCATCACAGCGTCATCACTACATCATCAATGCATCATCACTGCATCATCACAGCATCATCACTGCATCATCACAGCATCATCAGAGCATCATCACAGCATCATCACAACATCATCACAGAGTCATCACAGCATCATCACTGCATAATCACTGCATCATCACAGCATCCTCACAGCATCAATACAGCGTCATCACAACGTCAACAATGCATCATTACAGCATCATCTCAGTATAGTCACAGCATAATCACTGCATAATCACTGCATCATCATATCGTCATCACTGCATCATCACTGCATCATCACTGCATCATCACAGCACCATCACAGCATCATTACTGCAGAATCACTGCATCATCACAGCATCATAGCTGCATAATCACAGCATCATCACATCATCATCGCATAGTCATCACAGCGTCATCACTGCATCATCACAGCATCATCACAGCATCATTACTGCAGAATCACTGCATCAACACAGCATCCTCACAGCAACATCGCAGCATCATCACAGCATCATCGCATCATCATCACAGTGTCATGACAGCATCATCACTGCATAATCACCGCATAATCACAGCATCATCACATCATCATCTCAGTATCATCACAGCATCATCACTGCATCATCACAGAATCATCACTGCGTCATCACAGCATCATCAGAGCATCATCACAGCATCATCACAGCATAATCACAGTATCATCACAGCGTCATCACTACATCATCACTGCATCATCACAGAATCATCACTGCGTCATCACAGCATCATCAGAGCATCATCACAGCATCATCACATCATCATCTCAGCATCATTACTGCTTACTCACTGCATCATCATAGCATCATCACATCATCATCACAACATCATCAGTTTCATGTCAGCATCATCACTGCATAATCACTGCATCATCACAGCATCCTCACAGCATCAACACAGCGTCATCACAGCGTCATCAATGCATCATTACAGCATCATCTCAGTATAGTCACAGAATTATTACAGCATAATCACTGCATCATCATATCATCACTGCATCATCACTGCATCATCACTGCATCATCACAGCACCATCACAGCATCATTACTTCAGAATCACTGCATCCTCACAGCATCCTCACAGCAACATCGCAGCATCATCACAGCATCATCACACTGTCATGACAGCATCATCACTGCATAATCACTGCATAATCTCCGCATAATCACAGCATCATCACATCATCATCACAATATCATCACAGCGTCATCACTACACATCACTGCATCATCACTACATCATCACAGCATCATCACTTCGTCATCATCAGAGCATCATCACAGCATCATCACTGCATCCTCACTGCATCATGAGTGCATCATCATCACAGCATCATAACTGCATCATCAAAGCATCATCTCGGCATAATCACAATGTCATAAATACATCATCACTCCATCATCACAGCATTATCACATCATCATCACAACGTTTTCAGTGTCATCACAGCATCATAACAACGTCATCAAACTGTCATCACAGCATCATCACCAAATCATCACAGAATCATCACAGCATCATTACTGCATCATCACAGCATCTTTGCATCGTCATCAGAGCATCACCACTGCATCATCACATCATCATCTCAGCATCATCACAGCATCATTACTGCTTACTCACTGCATCATCACAGCGTCATGACAGTGTCATCACTGCATCATAACATCATAGCTTCATCATCAGAACATTATCACAGCATCATCACTGCATCATCACATCATCATTATAGCATCTTCACTGTCATCGATACATCATCACAGCATCATCACATCATTATCACAGCATCATCAGTGTCATCTCAGCATCATCACAGAATCATCACAGCATCATCATAAGGTCATCACAGCATCATCACTACGTCATCAAATTGTAATCACAGCATCATCACAGTGTCCTCACTGAATCATCACTGCACCATCACTGCAACATCACAGCATCATCTCAGCATCATCATGGCATCATTACTGCATCATCACTGCTTACTCACTGCATCATCACAGCATCATCTCAGCATCATCACAGAATCATTTCTGCATAATCATTGCATTTTCACAGCGTCATCACAGTATCATCACTGCATCATCACAGTGTCATCACAGCATCATCAAAGCATCACGACAGCGTCATCTCACCATCACGACAGCGTCATCAAAGCATCATCACTGCATCATAACAACATCATCTCAGCATCATCACAGAATCATTTCTGCATAATCACTGCATCATCATAGTGTCATCACAGTATATTCACTGCATCATCACATCATCACAGTGTCATCACAGAATCATCACTGAATCATCCAAGCATCATCCAAGCATCATCACAGCACCACCAATGCATCATCACAGTATCATCACTGCATAATCACTGCATCATCACCGCATCATCACATCATCAACACTGCATCATTGCTGCATCATCACATCATTGTCACAGTATCATCAAAATATCATCACAGCATCATCACACCATCATAACAACATCATCACAGCGTCATCACAGTATCGTAAATGCATCATCACAGAATCATCACTGAATCATCACTGAATCATCATAGCATCTTCATATCATCATCACAATATCATCACAGCATCATCAGAGCATCATCACAGCATCATCACAGCATCATCACAGCATCATCTCAGCATCATTACTGCTTACTCACTGCATCATCAGAGCATCATCACATCATCATCACAACATCATCAGTTTCATGTCAGCATCATCACTGCATAATCACTGCATCATCACAGCATCCTCACAGCATCAACACAGCGTCATCACAGCGTCATCAATGCATCATTACAGCATCATCTCAGTATAGTCACAGAATTATTACAGCATAATCACTGCATCATCATATCATCACTGCATCATCACTGCATCATCACTGCATCATCACAGCACCATCACAGCATCATTACTTCAGAATCACTGCATCCTCACAGCATCCTCACAGCAACATCGCAGCATCATCACAGCATCATCACACTGTCATGACAGCATCATCACTGCATAATCACTGCATAACCTCCGCATAATCACAGCATCATCACATCATCATCACAATATCATCACAGCGTCATCACTACACATCACTGCATCATCACTACATCATCACAGCATCATCACTTCGTCATCATCAGAGCATCATCACAGCATCATCACTGCATCCTCACTGCATCATGAGTGCATCATCATCACAGCATCATAACTGCATCATCAAAGCATCATCTCGGCATAATCACAATGTCATAAATACATCATCACTCCATCATCACAGCATTATCACATCATCATCACAACGTTTTCAGTGTCATCACAGCATCATAACAACGTCATCAAACTGTCATCACAGCATCATCACCAAATCATCACAGAATCATCACAGCATCATTACTGCATCATCACAGCATCTTTGCATCGTCATCAGAGCATCACCACTACATCATCACATCATCATCTCAGCATCATCACAGCATCATTACTGCTTACTCACTGCATCATCACAGCGTCATGACAGTGTCATCACTGCATCATAACATCATAGCTTCATCATCAGAACATTATCACAGCATCATCACTGCATCATCACATCATCATTATAGCATCTTCACTGTCATCAATACATCATCACAGCATCATCACATCATTATCACAGCATCATCAGTGTCATCTCAGCATCATCACAGCACCACCAATGCATCATCACAGTATCATCACTGCATAATCACTGCATCATCACCGCATCATCACATCATCAACACTGCATCATTGCTGCATCATCACATCATTGTCACAGTATCATCAAAATATCATCACAGCATCATCACGCCATCATAACAACATCATCACAGCATCATCACAGTATCGTAAATGCATCATCACAGAATCATCACTGAATCATCATAGCATCTTCATATCATCATCACAATATCATCACAGCATCATCACTGCATCATCACAGCATCATCACAGCATCATCACTGCATCATCACCACATCATCACAGCATCATCACTGCATAATCACTGCATCATCACAGCATCATCACATCGTCATCACAGCGTCATAACTGCATCGTCACTGCATCTAAACTGCATCATCACAAAATCATCACAGCTTCATCACTGCAGCATCACAGCATCATCAAAGCATCATCGCAGCATCATCACATCATCATCACTGCATCATCACAGAATCATTACTGTTTACTCACTGCGGCATCACAGCATTATCACGGTGTCATAACTGCATCATCACTGCACCATTACTGCATCATCACAGTGTCATCTCAGCATCATCACAGCATCATTACTGCCTAATCATTGCATTATCACAACGTCATCACAGTATCATCAGTGCATCATCACAGCATCATTACTGCATCATCACATCATCATCACAGAATCACGATAGTGTCATCACAGCGTCATCACTGCATCATCACAGCGTCATCTCAGCATCATCAGAGACTCATCACAGCGTCATCACTGCATCATCACTGCATCACCACAGTATCATCACAGCATCATCACAAAATTATAAGAGCGTCATCACAGCGTTATTACTGCATCATCACAGCATCAATAGAGCATCATCACAGCGTCATCACAGCGTTATCACAGCGTCATCACAGCATCACGACATCATCATCACAGCTTCACGACAGTGTCATGAGAGCGTCTTCACAGCATCATCACTACATCATCACAGCATCATCACTGCGTCATCAGAGCATCATCACAAAATCATCACAGCGTCATTACTGCATCATCACTGCATCATCACAGCGTCATCACCGCATCATCACTGCATTGTCACAACATCATGGCGTCATAATAACTGCATCATAACAGCATGATCAAAGCATCATCACAGCGTCATCACAGCGTCATAACTGCATAAACACTGCATCATCAAAGAACCATCACAGCATCATCACAGCGTCATAACAGCATCATCAGAGCATCATCACATCGTCATCACATCGTCATCAAAGAATCTTCACAGCATCATCGCTATGTCATCACAGCATCATCATAATATTATCACAGCTTCATCACAGCGTCATAACAACATCATCACTGCATCATCACAGCATCATCATTATTGCATCATGACTGCATCATTACAGCATCATCAGAGCAGAATCAGTGCGTCGTCACAGCATCATTACTGCATCACCACATCATCACTGTGTTATCGCAGCGTCATCACAGCATCATCACAACATCATCACAGAATCATCACAGCATCATTGCAGCATCATCACATCATTATCACAGCGTGATCACAACATCATCGTAGCATCATCATGCATCATCACAGCATCATTACTGCATCATCACAGCATCATCACTGCATCATCACTGAATAATCACAGCATCATCACTGCATCATCACGGCATCGTTACAGCATCGTCATATCATCATAACTGCATCATCACAACATAACAAAATCATCAAAGCATCATCACAGCATCATCACCGCGTCATCACAGCGTCATAACTGCATCGTCACTGCATCTAAACTGCATCATCAAAAAATCATCACTGCATCACATCATAATCACAACATCATCAAAGCGTCATCACAGCATCATCACTGCGTTATCACAGCATCATCTCAGCATCATCACAGTATCATTACTGCTTATTCACTGCATCATCACAACATCATCACAGCGTCATTACAGTGTCATAAATGCATCATCACAGTGTCATCAAAGCGTCCTAACTGCATAATCACTGCATCATCGCAGCTTCATCACAGCATCATGACAGCGTCATCACAGCATCAAAAATGCATAATCACTTCATCCTCACATCATTATCATAGCATCATAGCTGCATAATCATAGAGTCATCACAGCATCATCACTACATCATCAAATTGTCATCACTGTATCATCACAGCATCATCATAGCATCATCACTGCATAATCACAGTGTCATAACAGCATCATTACAACACCATGACTACGTCATCACAGCATCACGACAGCGTCATTACAGTGTCATCACAGCATCATCACTGCATTATCACAACATCATCACAACATCATCACTGCGTCATCAGAGCGTCATCACTACATAATCACTTCTTACTCAGTGAATCATCACTGCATCATCACATCATCACAGCATCATCTCAGCATAATCACAGTATCATCACAGCGTCATCACTACATCATCAATGCATCATCACTGCATCATCACAGCATCATCACTGCATCATCACAGCATCATCAGAGCATCATCACAGCATCATCACAACATCATCACAGAGTCATCACAGCATCATCACTGCATAATCACTGCATCATCACAGCATCCTCACAGCATCAATACAGCGTCATCACAACGTCAACAATGCATCATTACAGCATCATCTCAGTATAGTCACAGCATAATCACTGCATAATCACTGCATCATCATATCGTCATCACTGCATCATCACTGCATCATCACAGCACCATCACAGCATCATTACTGCAGAATCACTGCATCATCACAGCATCATAGCTGCATAATCACAGCATCATCACATCATCATCGCATAGTCATCACAGCGTCATCACTGCATCATCACAGCATCATCACAGCATCATTACTGCAGAATCACTGCATCATCACAGCATCCTCACAGCAACATCGCAGCATCATCACAGCATCATCGCATCATCATCACAGTGTCATGACAGCATCATCACTGCATAATCACCGCATAATCACAGCATCATCACAGCATAATCACAGTATCATCACAGCATCATCACTGCATCATCACAGAATCATCACTGCGTCATCACAGCATCATCAGAGCATCATCACAGCATCATCACAGCATAATCACAGTATCATCACAGCGTCATCACTACATCATCACTGCATCATCACAGAATCATCACTGCGTCATCACAGCATCATCAGAGCATCATCACAGCATCATCACATCATCATCTCAGCATCATTACTGCTTACTCACTGCATCATCATAGCATCATCACATCATCATCACAACATCATCAGTTTCATGTCAGCATCATCACTGCATAATCACTGCATCATCACAGCATCCTCACAGCATCAACACAGCGTCATCACAGCGTCATCAATGCATCATTACAGCATCATCTCAGTATAGTCACAGAATTATTACAGCATAATCACTGCATCATCATATCATCACTGCATCATCACTGCATCATCACTGCATCATCACAGCACCATCACAGCATCATTACTTCAGAATCACTGCATCCTCACAGCATCCTCACAGCAACATCGCAGCATCATCACAGCATCATCACACTGTCATGACAGCATCATCACTGCATAATCACTGCATAATCTCCGCATAATCACAGCATCATCACATCATCATCACAATATCATCACAGCGTCATCACTACACATCACTGCATCATCACTACATCATCACAGCATCATCACTTCGTCATCATCAGAGCATCATCACAGCATCATCACTGCATCCTCACTGCATCATGAGTGCATCATCATCACAGCATCATAACTGCATCATCAAAGCATCATCTCGGCATAATCACAATGTCATAAATACATCATCACTCCATCATCACAGCATTATCACATCATCATCACAACGTTTTCAGTGTCATCACAGCATCATAACAACGTCATCAAACTGTCATCACAGCATCATCACCAAATCATCACAGAATCATCACAGCATCATTACTGCATCATCACAGCATCTTTGCATCGTCATCAGAGCATCACCACTGCATCATCACATCATCATCTCAGCATCATCACAGCATCATTACTGCTTACTCACTGCATCATCACAGCGTCATGACAGTGTCATCACTGCATCATAACATCATAGCTTCATCATCAGAACATTATCACAGCATCATCACTGCATCATCACATCATCATTATAGCATCTTCACTGTCATCAATACATCATCACAGCATCATCACATCATTATCACAGCATCATCAGTGTCATCTCAGCATCATCACAGAATCATCACAGCATCATCATAAGGTCATCACAGCATCATCACTACGTCATCAGATTGTAATCACAGCATCATCACAGTGTCCTCACTGAATCATCACTGCACCATCACTGCAACATCACAGCATCATCTCAGCATCATCATGGCATCATTACTGCATCATCACTGCTTACTCACTGCATCATCACAGCATCATCTCAGCATCATCACAGAATCATTTCTGCATAATCATTGCATTTTCACAGCGTCATCACAGTATCATCACTGCATCATCACAGTGTCATCACAGCATCATCAAAGCATCACGACAGCGTCATCTCACCATCACGACAGCGTCATCAAAGCATCATCACTGCATCATAACAACATCATCTCAGCATCATCACAGAATCATTTCTGCATAATCACTGCATCATCATAGTGTCATCACAGTATATTCACTGCATCATCACATCATCACAGTGTCATCACAGAATCATCACTGAATCATCCAAGCATCATCCAAGCATCATCACAGCACCACCAATGCATCATCACAGTATCATCACTGCATAATCACTGCATCATCACCGCATCATCACATCATCAACACTGCATCATTGCTGCATCATCACATCATTGTCACAGTATCATCAAAATATCATCACAGCATCATCACGCCATCATAACAACATCATCACAGCATCATCACAGTATCGTAAATGCATCATCACAGAATCATCACTGAATCATCATAGCATCTTCATATCATCATCACAATATCATCACAGCATCATCACTGCATCATCACAGCATCATCACAGCATCATCACTGCATCATCACCACATCATCACAGCATCATCACTGCATAATCACTGCATCATCACAGCATCATCACATCGTCATCAAAACATCATTACAAGTATCAACACAACATAATCACAGTGTCATCACAGCATCATCATTGCATCCTTACTGCATGATCACAGCATCTCCGCATCGTAATCACATCATCATCACTGACTCCTCACTGAATCATCACTGTACCATCACTGCATCATCAGAGCATAATCTGAGCATAATCTCAGCATAATCACAGCATCATCACAGAATCATCACAGCATCATTACTGCATCATCACAGCATCTTTGCATCGTCATCAGAGCATCACCACTGCATCATCACTACATCATCACATCATCATCACAGCATTTTAGCTACATAATCACAGAATCATCATAGCGTAACGACAGCATCATCACAACATCATTACAGCATCATCACAGCATCATCGTAACATCATGACTGTATCATCACAGCATCATCACAGCATCACCGCAGCGTCATCACTGCATCATCACAGCATCATCACAGCATCATCACGGCATCGTTACAGCATCGTCATATCATCATAACTGCATCATCACAACAACATAACAAAATCATCAAAGCATCGTCACAGCATCATCACCGCGTCATCACAGCGTCATAACTGCATCGTCACTGCATCTAAACTGCATCATCACAAAATCATCACAGCTTCATCACTGCAGCATCACAGCATCATCAAAGCATCATCGCAGCATCATCACATCATCATCACTGCATCATCACAGAATCATTACTGTTTACTCACTGCGGCATCACAGCATTATCACGGTGTCATAACTGCATCATCACTGCACCATTACTGCATCATCACAGTGTCATCTCAGCATCATCACAGCATCATTACTGCCTAATCATTGCATTATCACAACGTCATCACAGTATCATCAGTGCATCATCACAGCATCATTACTGCATCATCACATCATCATCACAGAATCACGATAGTGTCATCACAGCGTCATCACTGCATCATCACAGCGTCATCTCAGCATCATCAGAGACTCATCACAGCGTCATCACTGCATCATCACTGCATCACCACAGTATCATCACAGCATCATCACAAAATTATAAGAGCGTCATCACAGCGTTATCACAGCGTCATCACAGCATCACGACATCATCATCACAGCTTCACGACAGTGTCATGAGAGCGTCTTCACAGCATCATCACTACATCATCACAGCATCATCACTGCGTCATCAGAGCATCATCACAAAATCATCACAGCGTCATTACTGCATCATCACTGCATCATCACAGCGTCATCACCGCATCATCACTGCATTGTCACAACATCATGGCGTCATAATAACTGCATCATAACAGCATGATCAAAGCATCATCACAGCGTCATCACAGCGTCATAACTGCATAAACACTGCATCATCAAAGAACCATCACAGCATCATCACAGCGTCATAACAGCATCATCAGAGCATCATCACATCGTCATCACATCGTCATCAAAGAATCTTCACAGCATCATCGCTATGTCATCATAGCATCATCATAATATTATCACAGCTTCATCACAGCGTCATAACAACATCATCACTGCATCATCACAGCATCATCATTATTGCATCATGACTGCATCATTACAGCATCATCAGAGCAGAATCAGTGCGTCGTCACAGCATCATTACTGCATCACCACATCATCACTGTGTTATCGCAGCGTCATCACAGCATCATCACAACATCATCACAGAATCATCACAGCATCATTGCAGCATCATCACATCATTATCACAGCGTGATCACAACATCATCGTAGCATCATCATGCATCATCACAGCATCATTACTGCATCATCACAGCATCATCACTGCATCATCACTGAATAATCACAGCATCATCACTGCATCATCACGGCATCGTTACAGCATCGTCATATCATCATAACTGCATCATCACAACATAACAAAATCATCAAAGCATCATCACAGCATCATCACCGCGTCATCACAGCGTCATAACTGCATCGTCACTGCATCTAAACTGCATCATCACAAAATCATCACTGCATCACATCATAATCACAACATCATCAAAGCGTCATCACAGCATCATCACTGCGTTATCACAGCATCATCTCAGCATCATCACAGTATCATTACTGCTTATTCACTGCATCATCACAACATCATCACAGCGTCATTACAGTGTCATAAATGCATCATCACAGTGTCATCAAAGCGTCCTAACTGCATAATCACTGCATCATCGCAGCTTCATCACAGCATCATGACAGCGTCATCACAGCATCAAAAATGCATAATCACTTCATCCTCACATCATTATCATAGCATCATAGCTGCATAATCATAGAGTCATCACAGCATCATCACTACATCATCAAATTGTCATCACTGTATCATCACAGCATCATCATAGCATCATCACTGCATAATCACAGTGTCATAACAGCATCATTACAACACCATGACTACGTCATCACAGCATCACGACAGCGTCATTACAGTGTCATCACAGCATCATCACTGCATTATCACAACATCATCACAACATCATCACTGCGTCATCAGAGCGTCATCACTACATAATCACTTCTTACTCAGTGAATCATCACTGCATCATCACATCATCACAGCATCATCTCAGCATAATCACAGTATCATCACAGCGTCATCACTACATCATCAATGCATCATCACTGCATCATCACAGAATCATCAGAGCATCATCACAGCATCATCAGAGCATCATCACAGCATCATCACAACATCATCACAGAGTCATCACAGCATCATCACTGCATAATCACTGCATCATCACAGCATCCTCACAGCATCAATACAGCGTCATCACAACGTCAACAATGCATCATTACAGCATCATCTCAGTATAGTCACAGCATAATCACTGCATAATCACTGCATCATCATATCGTCATCACTGCATCATCACTGCATCATCACAGCACCATCACAGCATCATTACTGCAGAATCACTGCATCATCACAGCATCATAGCTGCATAATCACATCATCATCGCATAGTCATCACAGCGTCATCACTGCATCATCACAGCATCATCACAGCATCATTACTGCAGAATCACTGCATCATCACAGCATCCTCACAGCAACATCGCAGCATCATCACAGCATCATCGCATCATCATCACAGTGTCATGACAGCATCATCACTGCATAATCACCGCATAATCACAGCATCATCACAGCATAATCACAGTATCATCACAGCATCATCACTGCATCATCACAGAATCATCACTGCGTCATCACAGCATCATCAGAGCATCATCACAGCATCATCACAGCATAATCACAGTATCATCACAGCGTCATCACTACATCATCACTGCATCATCACAGAATCATCACTGCGTCATCACAGCATCATCAGAGCATCATCACAGCATCATCACATCATCATCTCAGCATCATTACTGCTTACTCACTGCATCATCATAGCATCATCACATCATCATCACAACATCATCAGTTTCATGTCAGCATCATCACTGCATAATCACTGCATCATCACAGCATCCTCACAGCATCAACACAGCGTCATCACAGCGTCATCAATGCATCATTACAGCATCATCTCAGTATAGTCACAGAATTATTACAGCATAATCACTGCATCATCATATCATCACTGCATCATCACTGCATCATCACTGCATCATCACAGCACCATCACAGCATCATTACTTCAGAATCACTGCATCCTCACAGCATCCTCACAGCAACATCGCAGCATCATCACAGCATCATCACACTGTCATGACAGCATCATCACTGCATAATCACTGCATAATCTCCGCATAATCACAGCATCATCACATCATCATCACAATATCATCACAGCGTCATCACTACACATCACTGCATCATCACTACATCATCACAGCATCATCACTTCGTCATCATCAGAGCATCATCACAGCATCATCACTGCATCCTCACTGCATCATGAGTGCATCATCATCACAGCATCATAACTGCATCATCAAAGCATCATCTCGGCATAATCACAATGTCATAAATACCTCATCACTCCATCATCACAGCATTATCACATCATCATCACGTTTTCAGTGTCATCACAGCATCATAACAACGTCATCAAACTGTCATCACAGCATCATCACCAAATCATCACAGAATCATCACAGCATCATTACTGCATCATCACAGCATCTTTGCATCGTCATCAGAGCATCACCACTGCATCATCACATCATCATCTCAGCATCATCACAGCATCATTACTGCTTACTCACTGCATCATCACAGCGTCATGACAGTGTCATCACTGCATCATAACATCATAGCTTCATCATCAGAACATTATCACAGCATCATCACTGCATCATCACATCATCATTATAGCATCTTCACTGTCATCAATACATCATCACAGCATCATCACATCATTATCACAGCATCATCAGTGTCATCTCAGCATCATCACAGAATCATCACAGCATCATCATAAGGTCATCACAGCATCATCACTACGTCATCAAATTGTAATCACAGCATCATCACAGTGTCCTCACTGAATCATCACTGCACCATCACTGCAACATCACAGCATCATCTCAGCATCATCATGGCATCATTACTGCATCATCACTGCTTATTCACTGCATCATCACAGCATCATCTCAGCATCATCACAGAATCATTTCTGCATAATCATTGCATTTTCACAGCGTCATCACAGTATCATCACTGCATCATCACAGTGTCATCACAGCATCATCAAAGCATCACGACAGCGTCATCTCACCATCACGACAGCGTCATCAAAGCATCATCACTGCATCATAACAACATCATCTCAGCATCATCACAGAATCATTTCTGCATAATCACTGCATCATCATAGTGTCATCACAGTATATTCACTGCATCATCACATCATCACAGTGTCATCACAGAATCATCACTGAATCATCCAAGCATCATCCAAGCATCATCACAGCACCACCAATGCATCATCACAGTATCATCACTGCATAATCACTGCATCATCACCGCATCATCACATCATCAACACTGCATCATTGCTGCATCATAACATCATTGTCACAGTATCATCAAAATATCATCACAGCATCATCACACCATCATAACAACATCATCACAGCGTCATCACAGTATCGTAAATGCATCATCACAGAATCATCACTGAATCATCATAGCATCTTCATATCATCATCACAATATCATCACAGCATCATCAGAGCATCATCACAGCATCATCACAGCATCATCACAGCATCATCACAGCATCATCTCAGCATCATTACTGCTTACTCACTGCATCATCATAGCATCATCACATCATCATCACAACATCATCAGTTTCATGTCAGCATCATCACTGCATAATCACTGCATCATCACAGCATCCTCACAGCATCAACACAGCGTCATCACAGCGTCATCAATGCATCATTACAGCATCATCTCAGTATAGTCACAGAATTATTACAGCATAATCACTGCATCATCATATCATCACTGCATCATCACTGCATCATCACTGCATCATCACAGCACCATCACAGCATCATTACTTCAGAATCACTGCATCCTCACAGCAACATCGCAGCATCATCACAGCATCATCACATCATCATCACAATATCATCACAGCGTCATCACTACACATCACTGCATCATCACTACATCATCACAGCATCATCACTTCGTCATCATCAGAGCATCATCACAGCATCATCACTGCATCCTCACTGCATCATGAGTGCATCATCATCACAGCATCATAACTGCATCATCAAAGCATCATCTCGGCATAATCACAATGTCATAAATACATCATCACTCCATCATCACAGCATTATCACATCATCATCACAACGTTTTCAGTGTCATCACAGCATCATAACAACGTCATCAAACTGTCATCACAGCATCATCACCAAATCATCACAGAATCATCACAGCATCATTACTGCATCATCACAGCATCTTTGCATCGTCATCAGAGCATCACCACTACATCATCACATCATCATCTCAGCATCATCACAGCATCATTACTGCTTACTCACTGCATCATCACAGCGTCATGACAGTGTCATCACTGCATCATAACATCATAGCTTCATCATCAGAACATTATCACAGCATCATCACTGCATCATCACATCATCATTATAGCATCTTCACTGTCATCAATACATCATCACAGCATCATCACATCATTATCACAGCATCATCAGTGTCATCTCAGCATCATCACTGCATCATGACTGCATCATAGCAGCATAATCACAGCACCATCACAGAATCATCACAGCATCATCATAAGGTCATCACAGCATCATCACTACGTCATCAAATTGTAATCACAGCATCATCACAGTGTCCTCACTGAATCATCACTGCACCATCACTGCAACATCACAGCATCATCTCAGCATCATCATGGCATCATTACTGCATCATCACTGCTTACTCACTGCATCATCACAGCATCATCTCAGCATCATCACAGAATCATTTCTGCATAATCATTGCATTTTCACAGCGTCATCACAGTATCATCACTGCATCATCACAGTGTCATCACAGCATCATCAAAGCATCACGACAGCGTCATCTCACCATCACGACAGCGTCATCAAAGCATCATCACTGCATCATAACAACATCATCTCAGCATCATCACAGAATCATTTCTGCATAATCACTGCATCATCATAGTGTCATCACAGTATATTCACTGCATCATCACATCATCACAGTGTCATCACAGAATCATCACTGAATCATCCAAGCATCATCCAAGCATCATCACAGCACCACCAATGCATCATCACAGTATCATCACTGCATAATCACTGCATCATCACCGCATCATCACATCATCAACACTGCATCATTGCTGCATCATCACATCATTGTCACAGTATCATCAAAATATCATCACAGCATCATCACACCATCATAACAACATCATCACAGCGTCATCACAGTATCGTAAATGCATCATCACAGAATCATCACTGAATCATCATAGCATCTTCATATCATCATCACAATATCATCACAGCATCATCAGAGCATCATCACAGCATCATCACAGCATCATCACAGCATCATCACAGCATCATCTCAGCATCATTACTGCTTACTCACTGCATCATCAGAGCATCATCACATCATCATCACAACATCATCAGTTTCATGTCAGCATCATCACTGCATAATCACTGCATCATCACAGCATCCTCACAGCATCAACACAGCGTCATCACAGCGTCATCAATGCATCATTACAGCATCATCTCAGTATAGTCACAGAATTATTACAGCATAATCACTGCATCATCATATCATCACTGCATCATCACTGCATCATCACTGCATCATCACAGCACCATCACAGCATCATTACTTCAGAATCACTGCATCCTCACAGCATCCTCACAGCAACATCGCAGCATCATCACAGCATCATCACATCATCATCACAATATCATCACAGCGTCATCACTACACATCACTGCATCATCACTACATCATCACAGCATCATCACTTCGTCATCATCAGAGCATCATCACAGCATCATCACTGCATCCTCACTGCATCATGAGTGCATCATCATCACAGCATCATAACTGCATCATCAAAGCATCATCTCGGCATAATCACAATGTCATAAATACATCATCACTCCATCATCACAGCATTATCACATCATCATCACAACGTTTTCAGTGTCATCACAGCATCATAACAACGTCATCAAACTGTCATCACAGCATCATCACCAAATCATCACAGAATCATCACAGCATCATTACTGCATCATCACAGCATCTTTGCATCGTCATCAGAGCATCACCACTACATCATCACATCATCATCTCAGCATCATCACAGCATCATTACTGCTTACTCACTGCATCATCACAGCGTCATGACAGTGTCATCACTGCATCATAACATCATAGCTTCATCATCAGAACATTATCACAGCATCATCACTGCATCATCACATCATCATTATAGCATCTTCACTGTCATCAATACATCATCACAGCATCATCACATCATTATCACAGCATCATCAGTGTCATCTCAGCATCATCACAGCACCACCAATGCATCATCACAGTATCATCACTGCATAATCACTGCATCATCACCGCATCATCACATCATCAACACTGCATCATTGCTGCATCATCACATCATTGTCACAGTATCATCAAAATATCATCACAGCATCATCACGCCATCATAACAACATCATCACAGCGTCATCACAGTATCGTAAATGCATCATCACAGAATCATCACTGAATCATCATAGCATCTTCATATCATCATCACAATATCATCACAGCATCATCACTGCATCATCACAGCATCATCACAGCATCATCACTGCATCATCACCACATCATCACATCGTCATCAAAACATCATTACAAGTATCAACACAACATAATCACAGTGTCATCACAGCATCATCATTGCATCCTTACTGCATGATCACAGCATCTCCGCATCGTAATCACATCATCATCACTGACTCCTCACTGAATCATCACTGTACCATCACTGCATCATCAGAGCATAATCTGAGCATAATCTCAGCATAATCACAGCATCATCACAGAATCATCACAGCATCATTACTGCATCATCACAGCATCTTTGCATCGTCATCAGAGCATCACCACTGCATCATCACTACATCATCACATCATCATCACAGCATTTTAGCTACATAATCACAGAATCATCATAGCGTAACGACAGCATCATCACAACATCATTACAGCATCATCACAGCGTCATCGTAACATCATGACTGTATCATCACAGCATCATCACAGCATCACCGCAGCGTCATCACTGCATCATCACAGCATCATCACAGCATCATCACGGCATCGTTACAGCATCGTCATATCATCATAACTGCATCATCACAACAACATAACAAAATCATCAAAGCATCGTCACAGCATCATCACCGCGTCATCACAGCGTCATAACTGCATCGTCACTGCATCTAAACTGCATCATCACAAAATCATCACAGCTTCATCACTGCAGCATCACAGCATCATCAAAGCATCATCGCAGCATCATCACATCATCATCACTGCATCATCACAGAATCATTACTGTTTACTCACTGCGGCATCACAGCATTATCACGGTGTCATAACTGCATCATCACTGCACCATTACTGCATCATCACAGTGTCATCTCAGCATCATCACAGCATCATTACTGCCTAATCATTGCATTATCACAACGTCATCACAGTATCATCAGTGCATCATCACAGCATCATTACTGCATCATCACATCATCATCACAGAATCACGATAGTGTCATCACAGCGTCATCACTGCATCATCACAGCGTCATCTCAGCATCATCAGAGACTCATCACAGCGTCATCACTGCATCATCACTGCATCACCACAGTATCATCACAGCATCATCACAAAATTATAAGAGCGTCATCACAGCGTTATTACTGCATCATCACAGCATCAATAGAGCATCATCACAGCGTCATCACAGCGTTATCACAGCGTCATCACAGCATCACGACATCATCATCACAGCTTCACGACAGTGTCATGAGAGCGTCTTCACAGCATCATCACTACATCATCACAGCATCATCACTGCGTCATCAGAGCATCATCACAAAATCATCACAGCGTCATTACTGCATCATCACTGCATCATCACAGCGTCATCACCGCATCATCACTGCATTGTCACAACATCATGGCGTCATAATAACTGCATCATAACAGCATGATCAAAGCATCATCACAGCGTCATCACAGCGTCATAACTGCATAAACACTGCATCATCAAAGAACCATCACAGCATCATCACAGCGTCATAACAGCATCATCAGAGCATCATCACATCGTCATCACATCGTCATCAAAGAATCTTCACAGCATCATCGCTATGTCATCATAGCATCATCATAATATTATCACAGCTTCATCACAGCGTCATAACAACATCATCACTGCATCATCACAGCATCATCATTATTGCATCATGACTGCATCATTACAGCATCATCAGAGCAGAATCAGTGCGTCGTCACAGCATCATTACTGCATCACCACATCATCACTGTGTTATCGCAGCGTCATCACAGCATCATCACAACATCATCACAGAATCATCACAGCATCATTGCAGCATCATCACATCATTATCACAGCGTGATCACAACATCATCGTAGCATCATCATGCATCATCACAGCATCATTACTGCATCATCACAGCATCATCACAGCATCATCACTGCATCATCACTGAATAATCACAGCATCATCACTGCATCATCACGGCATCGTTACAGCATCGTCATATCATCATAACTGCATCATCACAACAACATAACAAAATCATCAAAGCATCATCACAGCATCATCACCGCGTCATCACAGCGTCATAACTGCATCGTCACTGCATCTAAACTGCATCATCACAAAATCATCACTGCATCACATCATAATCACAACATCATCAAAGCGTCATCACAGCATCATCACTGCGTTATCACAGCATCATCTCAGCATCATCACAGTATCATTACTGCTTATTCACTGCATCATCACAACATCATCACAGCGTCATTACAGTGTCATAAATGCATCATCACAGTGTCATCAAAGCGTCCTAACTGCATAATCACTGCATCATCGCAGCTTCATCACAGCATCATGACAGCGTCATCACAGCATCAAAAATGCATAATCACTTCATCCTCACATCATTATCATAGCATCATAGCTGCATAATCATAGAGTCATCACAGCATCATCACTACATCATCAAATTGTCATCACTGTATCATCACAGCATCATCATAGCATCATCACTGCATAATCACAGTGTCATAACAGCATCATTACAACACCATGACTACGTCATCACAGCATCACGACAGCGTCATCACAGTGTCATCACAGCATCATCACTGCATTATCACAACATCATCACAACATCAGCACTGCGTCATCAGAGCGTCATCACTACATAATCACTTCTTACTCAGTGAATCATCACTGCATCATCACATCATCACAGCATCATCTCAGCATAATCACAGTATCATCACAGCGTCATCACTACATCATCAATGCATCATCACTGCATCATCACAGCATCATCAGAGCATCATCACAGCATCATCAGAGCATCATCACAGCATCATCACAACATCATCACAGAGTCATCACAGCATCATCACTGCATAATCACTGCATCATCACAGCATCCTCACAGCATCAATACAGCGTCATCACAACGTCAACAATGCATCATTACAGCATCATCTCAGTATAGTCACAGCATAATCACTGCATAATCACTGCATCATCATATCGTCATCACTGCATCATCACTGCATCATCACAGCACCATCACAGCATCATTACTTCAGAATCACTGTATCATCACAGCATCATAGCTGCATAATCACAGCATCATCACATCATCATCGCATAGTCATCACAGCGTCATCACTGCATCATCACAGCATCATCACAGCATCATTACTGCAGAATCACTGCATCATCACAGCATCCTCACAGCAACATCGCAGCATCATCACAGCATCATCGCATCATCATCACAGTGTCATGACAGCATCATCACTGCATAATCACCGCATAATCACAGCATCATCACAGCATAATCACAGTATCATGACAACATCATCACTGCATCATCACAGAATCATCACTGCGTCATCACAGCATCATCAGAGCATCATCACAGCATCATCACAGCATAATCAGAGTATCATCACAGCGTCATCACTACATCATCACTGCATCATCACAGAATCATCACTGCGTCATCACAGCATCATCAGAGCATCATCACAGCATGATCACATCATCATCTCAGCATCATTACTGCTTACTCACTGCATCATCATAGCATCATCACATCATCATCACAACATCATCAGTTTCATGTCAGCATCATCACTGCATAATCACTGCATCATCACAGCATCCTCACAGCATCAACACAGCGTCATCACAGCGTCATCAATGCATCATTACAGCATCATCTCAGTATAGTCACAGAATTATTACAGCATAATCACTGCATCATCATATCATCACTGCATCATCACTGCATCATCACTGCATCATCACAGCACCATCACAGCATCATTACTTCAGAATCACTGCATCCTCACAGCATCCTCACAGCAACATCGCAGCATCATCACAGCATCATCACACTGTCATGACAGCATCATCACTGCATAATCACTGCATAATCTCCGCATAATCACAGCATCATCACATCATCATCACAATATCATCACAGCGTCATCACTACACATCACTGCATCATCACTACATCATCACAGCATCATCACTTCGTCATCATCAGAGCATCATCACAGCATCATCACTGCATCCTCACTGCATCATGAGTGCATCATCATCACAGCATCATAACTGCATCATCAAAGCATCATCTCGGCATAATCACAATGTCATAAATACATCATCACTCCATCATCACAGCATTATCACATCATCATCACAACGTTTTCAGTGTCATCACAGCATCATAACAACGTCATCAAACTGTCATCACAGCATCATCACCAAATCATCACAGAATCATCACAGCATCATTACTGCATCATCACAGCATCTTTGCATCGTCATCAGAGCATCACCACTGCATCATCACATCATCATCTCAGCATCATCACAGCATCATCACTGCTTACTCACTGCATCATCACAGCGTCATGACAGTGTCATCACTGCATCATAACATCATAGCTTCATCATCAGAACATTATCACAGCATCATCACTGCATCATCACATCATCATTATAGCATCTTCACTGTCATCAATACATCATCACAGCATCATCACTGCATCATGACTGCATCATAGCAGCATAATCACAGCATCATCACAGAATCATCACAGCATCATCATAAGGTCATCACAGCATCATCACTACGTCATCAAATTGTAATCACAGCATCATCACAGTGTCCTCACTGAATCATCACTGCACCATCACTGCAACATCACAGCATCATCTCAGCATCATCATGGCATCATTACTGCATCATCACTGCTTACTCACTGCATCATCACAGCATCATCTCAGCATCATCACAGAATCATTTCTGCATAATCATTGCATTTTCACAGCGTCATCACAGTATCATCACTGCATCATCACAGTGTCATCACAGCATCATCAAAGCATCACGACAGCGTCATCTCACCATCACGACAGCGTCATCAAAGCATCATCACTGCATCATAACAACATCATCTCAGCATCATCACAGAATCATTTCTGCATAATCACTGCATCATCATAGTGTCATCACAGTATATTCACTGCATCATCACATCATCACAGTGTCATCACAGAATCATCACTGAATCATCCAAGCATCATCCAAGCATCATCACAGCACCACCAATGCATCATCACAGTATCATCACTGCATAATCACTGCATCATCACCGCATCATCACATCATCAACACTGCATCATTGCTGCATCATCACATCATTGTCACAGTATCATCAAAATATCATCACAGCATCATCACGCCATCATAACAACATCATCACAGCGTCATCACAGTATCGTAAATGCATCATCACAGAATCATCACTGAATCATCATAGCATCTTCATATCATCATCACAGCATCATCACTGCATCATCACAGCATCATCACATCGTCATCAAAACATCATTACAAGTATCAACACAACATAATCACAGTGTCATCACAGCATCATCATTGCATCCTTACTGCATGATCACAGCATCTCCGCATCGTAATCACATCATCATCACTGACTCCTCACTGAATCATCACTGTACCATCACTGCATCATCAGAGCATAATCTGAGCATAATCTCAGCATAATCACAGCATCATCACAGCATCATTACTGCATCATCACAGCATCTTTGCATCGTCATCAGAGCATCACCACTGCATCATCACTACATCATCACATCATCATCACAGCATTTTAGCTACATAATCACAGAATCATCAAAGCGTAACGACAGCATCATCACAACATCATTACAGCATCATCACAGCGTCATCGTAACATCATGACTGTATCATCACAGCATCATCACAGCATCACCGCAGCGTCATCACTGCATCATCACAGCATCATCACAGCATCATCACGGCATCGTTACAGCATCGTCATATCATCATAACTGCATCATCACAACAACATAACAAAATCATCAAAGCATCGTCACAGCATCATCACCGCGTCATCACAGCGTCATAACTGCATCGTCACTGCATCTAAACTGCATCATCACAAAATCATCACAGCTTCATCACTGCAGCATCACAGCATCATCAAAGCATCATCGCAGCATCATCACATCATCATCACTGCATCATCACAGAATCATTACTGTTTACTCACTGCGGCATCACAGCATTATCACGGTGTCATAACTGCATCATCACTGCACCATTACTGCATCATCACAGTGTCATCTCAGCATCATCACAGCATCATTACTGCCTAATCATTGCATTATCACAACGTCATCACAGTATCATCAGTGCATCATCACAGCATCATTACTGCATCATCACATCATCATCACAGAATCACGATAGTGTCATCACAGCGTCATCACTGCATCATCACAGCGTCATCTCAGCATCATCAGAGACTCATCACAGCGTCATCACTGCATCATCACTGCATCACCACAGTATCATCACAGCATCATCACAAAATTATAAGAGCGTCATCACAGCGTTATTACTGCATCATCACAGCATCAATAGAGCATCATCACAGCGTCATCACAGCGTCATCACAGCATCACGACATCATCATCACAGCTTCACGACAGTGTCATGAGAGCGTCTTCACAGCATCATCACTACATCATCACAGCATCATCACTGCGTCATCAGAGCATCATCACTGCATTGTCACAACATCATGGCGTCATAATAACTGCATCATAACAGCATGATCAAAGCATCATCACAGCGTCATCACAGCGTCATAACTGCATAAACACTGCATCATCAAAGAACCATCACAGCATCATCACAGCGTCATAACAGCATCATCAGAGCATCATCACATCGTCATCACATCGTCATCAAAGAATCTTCACAGCATCATCGCTATGTCATCATAGCATCATCATAATATTATCACAGCTTCATCACAGCGTCATAACAACATCATCACTGCATCATCACAGCATCATCATTATTGCATCATGACTGCATCATTACAGCATCATCAGAGCAGAATCAGTGCGTCGTCACAGCATCATTACTGCATCACCACATCATCACTGTGTTATCGCAGCGTCATCACAGCATCATCACAACATCATCACAGAATCATCACAGTATCATTGCAGCATCATCACATCATTATCACAGCGTCATCACAACATCATCGTAGCATCATCATGCATCATCACAGCATCATTACTGCATCATCACAGCATCATCACAGCATCATCACTGCATCATCACTGAATAATCACAGCATCATCACTGCATCATCACGGCATCGTTACAGCATCGTCATATCATCATAACTGCATCATCACAACAACATAACAAAATCATCAAAGCATCATCACAGCATCATCACCGCGTCATCACAGCGTCATAACTGCATCGTCACTGCATCTAAACTGCATCATCACAAAATCATCACTGCATCACATCATAATCACAACATCATCAAAGCGTCATCACAGCATCATCACTGCGTTATCACAGCATCATCTCAGCATCATCACAGTATCATTACTGCTTATTCACTGCATCATCACAACATCATCACAGCGTCATTACAGTGTCATAAATGCATCATCACAGTGTCATCAAAGCGTCCTAACTGCATAATCACTGCATCATCACAGCTTCATCACAGCATCATGACAGCGTCATCACAGCATCAAAAATGCATAATCACTTCATCCTCACATCATCATCATAGCATCATAGCTGCATAATCATAGAGTCATCACAGCATCATCACTACATCATCAAATTGTCATCACTGTATCATCACAGCATCATCATAGCATCATCACTGCATAATCACAGTGTCATAACAGCATCATTACAACACCATGACTACGTCATCACAGCATCACGACAGCGTCATTACAGTGTCATCACAGCATCATCACTGCATTATCACAACATCATCACAACATCATCACTGCGTCATCAGAGCGTCATCACTACATAATCACTTCTTACTCAGTGAATCATCACTGCATCATCACATCATCACAGCATCATCTCAGCATAATCACAGTATCATCACAGCGTCATCACTACATCATCAATGCATCATCACTGCATCATCACAGCATCATCACTGCATCATCACAGCATCATCAGAGCATCATCACAGCATCATCACAACATCATCACAGAGTCATCACAGCATCATCACTGCATAATCACTGCATCATCACAGCATCCTCACAGCATCAATACAGCGTCATCACAACGTCAACAATGCATCATTACAGCATCATCTCAGTATAGTCACAGCATAATCACTGCATAATCACTGCATCATCATATCGTCATCACTGCATCATCACTGCATCATCACTGCATCATCACAGCACCATCACAGCATCATTACTGCAGAATCACTGCATCATCACAGCATCATAGCTGCATAATCACAGCATCATCACATCATCATCGCATAGTCATCACAGCGTCATCACTGCATCATCACAGCATCCTCACAGCAACATCGCAGCATCACAGCATCATCGCATCATCATCACAGTGTCATGACAGCATCATCACTGCATAATCACCGCATAATCACAGCATCATCACAGCATCATCACAGAATCATCACAGCATCATCATAAGGTCATCACAGCATCATCACTACGTCATCAAATTGTAATCACAGCATCATCACAGTGTCCTCACTGAATCATCACTGCACCATCACTGCAACATCACAGCATCATCTCAGCATCATCATGGCATCATTACTGCATCATCACTGCTTACTCACTGCATCATCACAGCATCATCTCAGCATCATCACAGAATCATTTCTGCATAATCATTGCATTTTCACAGCGTCATCACAGTATCATCACTGCATCATCACAGTGTCATCACAGCATCATCAAAGCATCACGACAGCGTCATCTCACCATCACGACAGCGTCATCAAAGCATCATCACTGCATCATAACAACATCATCTCAGCATCATCACAGAATCATTTCTGCATAATCACTGCATCATCATAGTGTCATCACAGTATATTCACTGCATCATCACATCATCACAGAATCATCACTGAATCATCCAAGCATCATCCAAGCATCATCACAGCACCACCAATGCATCATCACAGTATCATCACTGCATAATCACTGCATCATCACCGCATCATCACATCATCAACACTGCATCATTGCTGCACCATCACATCATTGTCACAGTATCATCAAAATATCATCACAGCATCATCACACCATCATAACAACATCATCACAGCGTCATCACAGTATCGTAAATGCATCATCACAGAATCATCACTGAATCATCATAGCATCTTCATATCATCATCACAGCATCATCACTGCATCATCACAGCATCATCACATCGTCATCAAAACATCATTACAAGTATCAACACAACATAATCACAGCATCATCACAGCATCATCACGGCATCGTTACAGCATCGTCATATCATCATAACTGCATCATCACAACAACATAACAAAATCATCAAAGCATCGTCACAGCATCATCACCGCGTCATCACAGCGTCATAACTGCATCGTCACTGCATCTAAACTGCATCATCACAAAATCATCACAGCTTCATCACTGCAGCATCACAGCATCATCAAAGCATCATCGCAGCATCATCACATCATCATCACTGCATCATCACAGAATCATTACTGTTTACTCACTGCGGCATCACAGCATTATCACGGTGTCATAACTGCATCATCACTGCACCATTACTGCATCATCACAGTGTCATCTCAGCATCATCACAGCATCATTACTGCCTAATCATTGCATTATCACAACGTCATCACAGTATCATCAGTGCATCATCACAGCATCATTACTGCATCATCACATCATCATCACAGAATCACGATAGTGTCATCACAGCGTCATCACTGCATCATCACAGCGTCATCTCAGCATCATCAGAGACTCATCAAAGCGTCATCACTGCATCACCACAGTATCATCACAGCATCATCACAAAATTATAAGAGCGTCATCACAGCGTTATTACTGCATCATCACAGCATCAATAGAGCATCATCACAGCGTCATCACAGCGTTATCACAGCGTCATCACAGCGTCATCACAGCATCATCACAGCATCACGACATCATCATCACAGCTTCACGACAGTGTCATGAGAGCGTCTTCACAGCATCATCACTACATCATCACAGCATCATCACTGCGTCATCAGAGCATCATCACAAAATCATCACAGCATCATCACCGCATCATCACTGCATTGTCACAACATCATGGCGTCATAATAACTGCATCATAACAGCATGATCAAAGCATCATCACAGCGTCATCACAGCGTCATAACTGCATAAACACTGCATCATCAAAGAACCATCACAGCATCATCACAGCGTCATAACAGCATCATCAGAGCATCATCACATCGTCATCACATCGTCATCAAAGAATCTTCACAGCATCATCGCTATGTCATCATAGCATCATCATAATATTATCACAGCTTCATCACAGCGTCATAACAACATCATCACTGCATCATCACAGCATCATCATTATTGCATCATGACTGCATCATTACAGCATCATCAGAGCAGAATCAGTGCGTCGTCACAGCATCATTACTGCATCACCACATCATCACTGTGTTATCGCAGCGTCATCACAGCATCATCACAACATCATCACAGAATCATCACAGTATCATTGCAGCATCATCACATCATTATCACAACATCATCGTAGCATCATCATGCATCATCACAGCATCATTACTGCATCATCACAGCATCATCACAGCATCATCACTGCATCATCACGGCATCGTTACAGCATCGTCATATCATCATAACTGCATCATCACAACAACATAACAAAATCATCAAAGCATCATCACAGCATCATCACCGCGTCATCACAGCGTCATAACTGCATCGTCACTGCATCTAAACTGCATCATCACAAAATCATCACTGCATCACATCATAATCACAACATCATCAAAGCGTCATCACAGCATCATCACTGCGTTATCACAGCATCATCTCAGCATCATCACAGTATCATTACTGCTTATTCACTGCATCATCACAACATCATCACAGCGTCATTACAGTGTCATAAATGCATCATCACAGTGTCATCAAAGCGTCCTAACTGCATAATCACTGCATCATCGCAGCTTCATCACAGCATCATGACAGCGTCATCACAGCATCAAAAATGCATAATCACTTCATCCTCACATCATCATCATAGCATCATAGCTGCATAATCATAGAGTCAACACAGCATCATCACTACATCATCAAATTGTCATCACTGTATCATCACAGCATCATCATAGCATCATCACTGCATAATCACAGTGTCATAACAGCATCATTACAACACCATGACTACGTCATCACAGCATCACGACAGCGTCATTACAGTGTCATCACAGCATCATCACTGCATTATCACAACATCATCACAACATCATCACTGCGTCATCAGAGCGTCATCACTACATAATCACTTCTTACTCAGTGAATCATCACTGCATCATCACATCATCACAGCATCATCTCAGCATAATCACAGTAGCATCACAGCGTCATCACTACATCATCAATGCATCATCACTGCATCATCACAGCATCATCAGAGCATCATCACAGCATCAACAGAGCATCATCACAGCATCATCACAACATCATCACAGAGTCATCACAGCATCATCACTGCATAATCACTGCATCATCACAGCATCCTCACAGCATCAATACAGCGTCATCACAACGTCAACAATGCATCATTACAGCATCATCTCAGTATAGTCACAGCATAATCACTGCATAATCACTGCATCATCATATCGTCATCACTGCATCATCACTGCATCATCACAGCACCATCACAGCATCATTACTGCAGAATCACTGCATCATCACAGCATCATAGCTGCATAATCACAGCATCATCACATCATCATCGCATAGTCATCACAGCGTCATCACTGCATCATCACAGCATCATCACAGCATCATTACTGCAGAATCACTGCATCATCACAGCATCCTCACAGCAACATCGCAGCATCATCACAGCATCATCGCATCATCATCACAGTGTCATGACAGCATCATCACTGCATAATCACCGCATAATCACAGCATCATCACAGCATAATCACAGTATCATCACTGCGTCATCACAGCATCATCAGAGCATCATCACAGCATCATCACAGCATCATCACAGCATCATCATATCATCATCTCAGCATCATTACTGCTTACTCACTGCATCATCATAGCATCATCACATCATCATCACAACATCATCAGTTTCATGTCAGCATCATCACTGCATCATCACAGCATCCTCAGCATCAACACAGCGTCATCACAGCGTCATCAATGCATCATTACAGCATCATCTCAGTATAGTCACAGAATTATTACAGCATAATCACTGCATCATCATATCATCACTGCATCATCACTGCATCATCACTGCATCATCACAGCACCATCACAGCATCATTACTTCAGAATCACTGCATCCTCACAGCATCCTCACAGCAACATCGCAGCATCATCACAGCATCATCACACTGTCATGACAGCATCATCACTGCATAATCACTGCATAATCTCCGCATAATCACAGCATCATCACATCATCATCACAATATCATCACAGCGTCATCACTACACATCACTGCATCATCACTACATCATCACAGCATCATCACTTCGTCATCATCAGAGCATCATCACAGCATCATCACTGCATCCTCACTGCATCATGAGTGCATCATCATCACAGCATCATAACTGCATCATCAAAGCATCATCTCGGCATAATCACAATGTCATAAATACATCATCACTCCATCATCACAGCATTATCACATCATCATCACAACGTTTTCAGTGTCATCACAGCATCATAACAACGTCATCAAACTGTCATCACAGCATCATCATCAAATCATCACAGAATCATCACAGCATCATTACTGCATCATCACAGCATCTTTGCATCGTCATCAGAGCATCACCACTGCATCATCACATCATCATCTCAGCATCATCACAGCATCATTACTGCTTACTCACTGCATCATCACAGCGTCATGACAGTGTCATCACTGCATCATAACATCATAGCTTCATCATCAGAACATTATCACAGCATCATCACTGCATCATCACATCATCATTATAGCATCTTCACTGTCATCAATACATCATCACAGCATCATCACATCATTATCACAGCATCATCAGTGTCATCTCAGCATCATCACAGAATCATCACAGCATCATCATAAGGTCATCACAGCATCATCACTACGTCATCAGATTGTAATCACAGCATCATCACAGTGTCCTCACTGAATCATCACTGCACCATCACTGCAACATCACAGCATCATCTCAGCATCATCATGGCATCATTACTGCATCATCACTGCTTACTCACTGCATCATCACAGCATCATCTCAGCATCATCACAGAATCATTTCTGCATAATCATTGCATTTTCACAGCGTCATCACAGTATCATCACTGCATCATCACATCATCACAGAATCATCACTGAATCATCCAAGCATCATCCAAGCATCATCACAGCACCACCAATGCATCATCACAGTATCATCACTGCATAATCACTGCATCATCACCGCATCATCACATCATCAACACTGCATCATTGCTGCACCATCACATCATTGTCACAGTATCATCAAAATATCATCACAGCATCATCACACCATCATAACAACATCATCACAGCGTCATCACAGTATCGTAAATGCATCATCACAGAATCATCACTGAATCATCATAGCATCTTCATATCATCATCACAGCATCATCACTGCATCATCACAGCATCATCACATCGTCATCAAAACATCATTACAAGTATCAACACAACATAATCACAGTGTCATCACAGCATCATCATTGCATCCTTACTGCATGATCACAGCATCTCCGCATCGTAATCACATCATCATCACTGACTCCTCACTGAATCATCACTGTACCATCACTGCATCATCAGAGCATAATCTGAGCATAATCTCAGCATAATCACAGCATCATCACAGAATCATCACAGCATCATTACTGCATCATCACAGCATCTTTGCATCGTCATCAGAGCATCACCACTGCATCATCACTACATCATCACATCATCATCACAGCATTTTAGCTACATAATCACAGAATCATCATAGCGTAACGACAGCATCATCACAACATCATTACAGCATCATCACAGCGTCATCGTAACATCATGACTCTATCATCACAGCATCATCACAGCATCACCGCAGCGTCATCACTGCATCATCACAGCATCATCACGGCATCGTTACAGCATCGTCATATCATCATAACTGCATCATCACAACAACATAACAAAATCATCAAAGCATCATCACAGCATCATCACCGCGTCATCACAGCGTCATAACTGCATCGTCACTGCATCTAAACTGCATCATCACAAAATCATCACTGCATCACATCATAATCACAACATCATCAAAGCATCATCACAGCATCATCACTGCGTTATCACAGCATCATCTCAGCATCATCACAGTATCATTACTGCTTATTCACTGCATCATCACAACATCATCACAGCGTCATTACAGTGTCATAAATGCATCATCACAGTGTCATCAAAGCGTCCTAACTGCATAATCACTGCATCATCGCAGCTTCATCACAGCATCATGACAGCGTCATCACAGCATCAAAAATGCATAATCACTTCATCCTCACATCATCATCATAGCATCATAGCTGCATAATCATAGAGTCATCACAGCATCATCACTACATCATCAAATTGTCATCACTGTATCATCACAACATCATCATAGCATCATCACTGCATAATCACAGTGTCATAACAGCATCATTACAACACCATGACTACGTCATCACAGCATCACGACAGCGTCATTACAGTGTCATCACAGCATCATCACTGCATTATCACATCATCACAACATCATCACTGCGTCATCAGAGCGTCATCACTACATAATCACTTCTTACTCAGTGAATCATCACTGCATTATCACATCATCACAGCATCATCTCAGCATAATCACAGTATTATCACAGCGTCATCACTACATCATCAATGCATCATCACTGCATCATCACAGCATCATCACTGCATCATCACAGCATCATCAGAGCATCATCACAGCATCATCACAACATCATCACAGAGTCATCACAGCATCATCACTGCATAATCACTGCATCATCACAGCATCAATACAGCGTCATCACAACGTCAACAATGCATCATTACAGCATCATCTTAGTATAGTCACAGCATAATCACTGCATAATCACTGCATCATCATATCGTCATCACTGCATCATCACTGCATCATCACAGCACCATCACAGCATCATTACTGCAGAATCACTGCATCATCACAGCATCATAGCTGCATAATCACAGCATCAAAACTGCATAATCACAGCATCATCACATCATCATCGCATAGTCATCACAGCGTCATCACTGCATCATCACAGCATCATCACAGCATCATTACTGCAGAATCACTGCATCATCACAGCATCCTCACAGCAACATCGCAGCATCACAGCATCATCGCATCATCATCACAGTGTCATGACAGCATCATCACTGCATAATCACCGCATAATCACAGCATCATCACAGCATAATCACAGTATCATCACAGCGTCATCACAGCATCATCAGAGCATAATCACAGCATCATCAGAGCATCATCACAGCATCATCACATCATCATCTCAGCATCATTACTGCTTACTCACTGCATCATCATAGCATCATCACATCATCATCACAACATCATCAGTTTCATGTCAGCATCATCACTGCATCATCACAGCATCCTCACAGCATCAACACAGCGTCATCACAGCGTCATCAATGCATCATTACAGCATCATCTCAGTATAGTCACAGAATTATTACAGCATAATCACTGCATCATCATATCATCACTGCATCATCACTGCATCATCACTGCATCATCACAGCACCATCACAGCATCATTACTTCAGAATCACTGCATCATCACAGCATCCTCACAGCAACATCGCAGCATCATCACAGCATCATCACACTGTCATGACAGCATCATCACTGCATAATCACTGCATAATCTCCGCATAATCACAGCATCATCACATCATCATCACAATATCATCACAGCGTCATCACTACACATCACTGCATCATCACTACATCATCACAGCATCATCACTTCGTCATCATCAGAGCATCATCACAGCATCATCACTGCATCCTCACTGCATCATGAGTGCATCATCATCACAGCATCATAACTGCATCATCAAAGCATCATCTCGGCATAATCACAATGTCATAAATACATCATCACTCCATCATCACAGCATTATCACATCATCATCACAACGTTTTCAGTGTCATCACAACATCATAACAACGTCATCAAACTGTCATCACAGCATCATCACCAAATCATCACAGAATCATCACAGCATCATTACTGCATCATCACAGCATCTTTGCATCGTCATCAGAGCATCACCACTGCATCATCACATCATCATCTCAGCATCATCACAGCATCATTACTGCTTACTCACTGCATCATCACAGCGTCATGACAGTGTCATCACTGCATCATAACATCATAGCTTCATCATCAGAACATTATCACAGCATCATCACTGCATCATCACATCATCATTATAGCATCTTCACTGTCATCAATACATCATCACAGCATCATCACATCATTATCACAGCATCATCAGTGTCATCTCAGCATCATCACAGAATCATCACAGCATCATCATAAGGTCATCACAGCATCATCACTACGTCATCAAATTGTAATCACAGCATCATCACAGTGTCCTCACTGAATCATCACTGCACCATCACTGCAACATCACAGCATCATCTCAGCATCATCATGGCATCATTACTGCATCATCACTGCTTACTCACTGCATCATCACAGCATCATCTCAGCATCATCACAGAATCATTTCTGCATAATCATTGCATTTTCACAGCGTCATCACAGTATCATCACTGCATCATCACAGTGTCATCACAGCATCATCAAAGCATCACGACAGCGTCATCTCACCATCACGACAGCGTCATCAAAGCATCATCACTGCATCATAACAACATCATCTCAGCATCATCACAGAATCATTTCTGCATAATCACTGCATCATCATAGTGTCATCACAGTATATTCACTGCATCATCACATCATCACAGTGTCATCACAGAATCATCACTGAATCATCCAAGCATCATCCAAGCATCATCACAGCACCACCAATGCATCATCACAGTATCATCACTGCATCATCACCGCATCATCACATCATCAACACTGCATCATTGCTGCACCATCACATCATTGTCACAGTATCATCAAAATATCATCACAGCATCATCACACCATCATAACAACATCATCACAGCGTCATCACAGTATCGTAAATGCATCATCACAGAATCATCACTGAATCATCATAGCATCTTCATATCATCATCACAGCATCATCACAGCATCATCACTGCATCATCACAGCATCATCACATCGTCATCAAAACATCATTACAAGTATCAACACAACATAATCACAGTGTCATCACAGCATCATCATTGCATCCTTACTGCATGATCACAGCATCTCCGCATCGTAATCACATCATCATCACTGACTCCTCACTGAATCATCACTGTACCATCACTGCATCATCAGAGCATAATCTGAGCATAATCTCAGCATAATCACAGCATCATCACAGAATCATCACAGCATCATTACTGCATCATCACAGCATCTTTGCATCGTCATCAGAGCATCACCACTGCATCATCACTACATCATCACATCATCATCACAGCATTTTAGCTACATAATCACAGAATCATCATAGCGTAACGACAGCATCATCACAACATCATGACAGCATCATCACAGCGTCATCGTAACATCATGACTGTATCATCACAGCATCATCACAGCATCACCGCAGCGTCATCACAGCATCATCACAGCATCATCACGGCATCGTTACAGCATCGTCATATCATCATAACTGCATCATCACAACAACATAACAAAACCATCAAAGCATCGTCACAGCATCATCACCGCGTCATCACAGCGTCATAACTGCATCGTCACTGCATCTAAACTGCATCATCACAAAATCATCACAGCTTCATCACTGCAGCATCACAGCATCATCAAAGCATCATCGCAGCATCATCACATCATCATCACAGAATCATTACTGTTTACTCACTGCGGCATCACAGCATTATCACGGTGTCATAACTGCATCATCACTGCACCATTACTGCATCATCACAGTGTCATCTCAGCATCATCACAGCATCATTACTGCCTAATCATTGCATTATCACAACGTCATCACAGTATCATCAGTGCATCATCACAGCATCATTACTGCATCATCACATCATCATCACAGAATCACGATAGTGTCATCACAGCGTCATCACTGCATCATCACAGCGTCATCTCAGCATCATCAGAGACTCATCACAGCGTCATCACTGCATCATCACTGCATCACCACAGTATCATCACAGCATCATCACAAAATTATAAGAGCGTCATCACAGCGTTATTACTGCATCATCACAGCATCAATAGAGCATCATCACAGCGTCATCACAGCGTTATCACAGCGTCATCACAGCATCATCACAGCATCACGACATCATCATCACAGCTTCACGACAGTGTCATGAGAGCGTCTTCACAGCATCATCACAGCATCATCAATGCGTCATCAGCGCATCATCACAAAATCATCACAGCGTCATTACTGCATCATCACTGCATCATCACAGCGTCATCACCGCATCATCACTGCATTGTCACAACATCATGGCGTCATAATAACTGCATCATAACAGCATGATCAAAGCATCATCACAGCGTCATCACAGCGTCATAACTGCATAAACACTGCATCATCAAAGAACCATCACAGCATCATCACAGCGTCATAACAGCATCATCAGAGCATCATCACATCGTCATCACATCGTCATCAAAGAATCTTCACAGCATCATCGCTATGTCATCATAGCATCATCATAATATTATCACAGCTTCATCACAGCGTCATAACAACATCATCACTGCATCATCACAGCATCATCATTATTGCATCATGACTGCATCATTACAGCATCATCAGAGCAGAATCAGTGCGTCGTCACAGCATCATTACTGCATCACCACATCATCACTGTGTTATCGCAGCGTCATCACAGCATCATCGCAGAATCATCACAGCATCATTGCAGCATCATCACATCATCATCACAGCGTCATCACAACATCATCGTAGCATCATCATGCATCATCACAGCATCATTACTGCATCATCACAGCATCATCACTGCATCATCACTGAATAATCACAGCATCATCACTGCATCATCACGGCATCGTTACAGCATCGTCATATCATCATAACTGCATCATCACAACAACATAACAAAATCATCAAAGCATCATCACAGCATCATCACCGCGTCATCACAGCGTCATAACTGCATCGTCACTGCATCTAAACTGCATCATCACAAAATCATCACTGCATCACATCATAATCACAACATCATCAAAGCGTCATCACAGCATCATCACTGCGTTATCACAGCATCATCTCAGCATCATCACAGTATCATTACTGCTTATTCACTGCATCATCACAACATCATCACAGCGTCATTACAGTGTCATAAATGCATCATCACAGTGTCATCAAAGCGTCCTAACTGCATAATCACTGCATCATCGCAGTTTCATCACAGCATCATGACAGCGTCATCACAGCATCAAAAATGCATAATCACTTCATCCTCACATCATCATCATAGCATCATAGCTGCATAATCATAGAGTCATCACAGCATCATCACTACATCATCAAATTGTCATCACTGTATCATCACAGCATCATCATAGCATCATCACTGCATAATCACAGTGTCATAACAGCATCATTACAACACCATGACTACATCACCACAGCATGACGACAGCGTCATTACAGTGTCATCACAGCATCATCACTGCATTATCACAACATCATCACAACATCATCACTGCGTCATCAGAGCGTCATCACTACATAATCACTTCTTACTCAGTGAATCATCACTGCATCATCACATCATCACAGCATCATCTCAGCATAATCACAGTATCATCACAGCGTCATCACTACATCATCAATGCATCATCACTGCATCATCACAGAATCATCAGAGCATCATCACAGCATCATCAGAGCATCATCACAGCATCATCACAACATCATCACAGAGTCATCACAGCATCATCACTGCATAATCACTGCATCATCACAGCATCCTCACAGCATCAATACAGCGTCATCACAACGTCAACAATGCATCATTACAGCATCATCTCAGTATAGTCACAGCATAATCACTGCATAATCACTGCATCATCATATCGTCATCACTGCATCATCACTGCATCATCACAGCACCATCACAGCATCATTACTGCAGAATCACTGCATCATCACAGCATCATAGCTGCATAATCACATCATCATCGCATAGTCATCACAGCGTCATCACTGCATCATCACAGCATCATCACAGCATCATTACTGCAGAATCACTGCATCATCACAGCATCCTCACAGCAACATCGCAGCATCATCACAGCATCATCGCATCATCATCACAGTGTCATGACAGCATCATCACTGCATAATCACCGCATAATCACAGCATCATCACAGCATAATCACAGTATCATCACAGCGTCATCACTACATCATCACTGCATCATCACAGAATCATCACTGCGTCATCACAGCATCATCAGAGCATCATCACAGCATAATCACAGCATAATCACAGTATCATCACAGCATCATCACTACATCATCACTGCATCATCACAGAATCATCACTGCGTCATCACAGCATCATCAGAGCATCATCACAGCATCATCACATCATCATTACTGCGTCATCACAGCATCATCAGAGCATCATCACATCATCATCACAACATCATCAGTTTCATGTCAGCATCATCACTGCATAATCACTGCATCATCACAGCATCCTCACAGCATCAACACAGCGTCATCACAGCGTCATCAATGCATCATTACAGCATCATCTCAGTATAGTCACAGAATTATTACAGCATAATCACTGCATCATCATATCATCACTGCATCATCACTGCATCATCACAGCACCATCACAGCATCATTACTTCAGAATCACTGCATCATCACAGCATCCTCACAGCAACATCGCAGCATCATCACAGCATCATCACACTGTCATGACAGCATCATCACTGCATAATCACTGCATAATCTCCGCATAATCACAGCATCATCACATCATCATCACAATATCATCACAGCGTCATCACTACACATCACTGCATCATCACTACATCATCACAGCATCATCACTTCGTCATCATCAGAGCATCATCACAGCATCATCACTGCATCCTCACTGCATCATGAGTGCATCATCATCACAGCATCATAACTGCATCATCAAAGCATCATCTCGGCATAATCACAATGTCATAAATACATCATCACTCCATCATCACAGCATTATCACATCATCATCACAACGTTTTCAGTGTCATCACAGCATCATAACAACGTCATCAAACTGTCATCACAGCATCATCACCAAATCATCACAGAATCATCACAGCATCATTACTGCATCATCACAGCATCTTTGCATCGTCATCAGAGCATCACCACTGCATCATCACATCATCATCTCAGCATCATCACAGCATCATTACTGCTTACTCACTGCATCATCACAGCGTCATGACAGTGTCATCACTGCATCATAACATCATAGCTTCATCATCAGAACATTATCACAGCATCATCACTGCATCATCACATCATCATTATAGCATCTTCACTGTCATCAATACATCATCACAGCATCATCACATCATTATCACAGCATCATCAGTGTCATCTCAGCATCATCACTGCATCATGACTGCATCATAGCAGCATAATCACAGCATCATCACAGAATCATCACAGCATCATCATAAGGTCATCACAGCATCATCACTACGTCATCAGATTGTAATCACAGCATCATCACAGTGTCCTCACTGAATCATCACTGCACCATCACTGCAACATCACAGCATCATCTCAGCATCATCATGGCATCATTACTGCATCATCACTGCTTACTCACTGCATCATCACAGCATCATCTCAGCATCATCACAGAATCATTTCTGCATAATCATTGCATTTTCACAGCGTCATCACAGTATCATCACTGCATCATCACAGTGTCATCACAGCATCATCAAAGCATCACGACAGCGTCATCTCACCATCACGACAGCGTCATCAAAGCATCATCACTGCATCATAACAACATCATCTCAACATCATCACAGAATCATTTCTGCATAATCACTGCATCATCATAGTGTCATCACAGTATATTCACTGCATCATCACATCATCACAGTGTCATCACAGAATCATCACTGAATCATCCAAGCATCATCCAAGCATCATCACAGCACCACCAATGCATCATCACAGTATCATCACTGCATAATCACTGCATCATCACCGCATCATCACATCATCAACACTGCATCATTGCTGCATCATCACATCATTGTCACAGTATCATCAAAATATCATCACAGCATCATCACACCATCATAACAACATCATCACAGCGTCATCACAGTATCGTAAATGCATCATCACAGAATCATCACTGAATCATCATAGCATCTTCATATCATCATCACAATATCATCACAGCATCATCACTGCATCATCACAGCATCATCACTGCATAATCACTGCATCATCACCACATCATCACAGCATCATCACTGCATAATCACTGCATCATCACAGCATCATCACATCGTCATCAAAACATCATTACAAGTATCAACACAACATAATCACAGTGTCATCACAGCATCATCATTGCATCCTTACTGCATGATCACAGCATCTCCGCATCGTAATCACATCATCATCACTGACTCCTCACTGAATCATCACTGTACCATCACTGCATCATCAGAGCATAATCTGAGCATAATCTCAGCATAATCACAGCATCATCACAGAATCATCACAGCATCATTACTGCATCATCACAGCATCTTTGCATCGTCATCAGAGCATCACCACTGCATCATCACTACATCATCACATCATCATCACAGCATTTTAGCTACATAATCACAGAATCATCATAGCGTAACGACAGCATCATCACAACATCATTACAGCATCATCACAGCGTCATCGTAACATCATGACTGTATCATCACAGCATCATCACAGCATCATCGTAGCATCATCATGCATCATCACAGCATCATCACAGCATCATCACGGCATCGTTACTGCATCGTCATATCATCATAACTGCATCATCACAACAACATAACAAAATCATCAAAGCATCGTCACAGCATCATCACCGCGTCATCACAGCGTCATAACTGCATCGTCACTGCATCTAAACTGCATCATCAAAAAATCATCACAGCTTCATCACTGCATCATCACAGAATCATTACTGTTTACTCACTGCGGCATCACAGCATTATCACGGTGTCATAAGTGCATCATCACTGCACCATTACTGCATCATCACAGTGTCATCTCAGCATCATCACAGCATCATTACTGCCTAATCATTGCATTATCACAACGTCATCACAGTATCATCAGTGCATCATCACAGCATCATTACTGCATCATCACATCATCATCACAGAATCACGATAGTGTCATCACAGCGTCATCACTGCATCATCACAGCGTCATCTCAGCATCATCAGAGACTCATCACAGCGTCATCACTGCATCATCACTGCATCACCACAGTATCATCACAGCATCATCACAAAATTATAAGAGCGTCATCACAGCGTTATTACTGCATCATCACAGCATCAATAGAGCATCATCACAGCGTCATCACAGCGTTATCACAGCGTCATCACAGCATCATCACAGCATCACGACATCATCATCACAGCTTCACGACAGTATCATGAGAGCGTCTTCACAGCATCATCACTACATCATCACAGCATCATCACTGCGTCATCAGAGCATCATCACAAAATCATCACAGCGTCATTACTGCATCATCACTGCATCATCACAGCGTCATCACCGCATCATCACTGCATTGTCACAACATCATGGCGTCATAATAACTGCATCATAACAGCATGATCAAAGCATCATCACAGCGTCATCACAGCGTCATAACTGCATAAACACTGCATCATCAAAGAACCATCACAGCATCATCACAGCGTCATAACAGCATCATCAGAGCATCATCACATCGTCATCACATCGTCATCAAAGAATCTTCACAGCATCATCGCTATGTCATCATAGCATCATCATAATATTATCACAGCTTCATCACAGCGTCATAACAACATCATCACTGCATCATCACAGCATCATCATTATTGCATCATGACTGCATCATTACAGCATCATCAGAGCAGAATCAGTGCGTCGTCACAGCATCATTACTGCATCACCACATCATCACTGTGTTATCGCAGCGTCATCACAGCATCATCACAACATCATCACAGAATCATCACAGCATCATTGCAGCATCATCACATCATCATCACAGCGTCATCACAACATCATCGTAGCATCATCATGCATCATCACAGCATCATTACTGCATCATCACAGCATCATCACAGCATCATCACTGAATAATCACAGCATCATCACTGCATCATCACGGCATCGTTACAGCATCGTCATATCATCATAACTGCATCATCACAACAACATAACAAAATCATCAAAGCATCATCACAGCATCATCACCGCGTCATCACAGCGTCATAACTGCATCGTCACTGCATCTAAACTGCATCATCACAAAATCATCACTGCATCACATCATAATCACAACATCATCAAAGCGTCATCACAGCATCATCACTGCGTTATCACAGCATCATCTCAGCATCATCACAGTATCATTACTGCTTATTCACTGCATCATCACAACATCATCACAGCGTCATTACAGTGTCATAAATGCATCATCACAGTGTCATCAAAGCGTCCTAACTGCATAATCACTGCATCATCGCAGCTTCATCACAGCATCATGACAGCGTCATCACAGCATCAAAAATGCATAATCACTTCATCCTCACATCATCATCATAGCATCATAGCTGCATAATCATAGAGTCATCACAGCATCATCACTACATCATCAAATTGTCATCACTGTATCATCACAGCATCATCATAGCATCATCACTGCATAATCACAGTGTCATAACAGCATCATTACAACACCATGACTACGTCATCACAGCATCACGACAGCGTCATTACAGTGTCATCACAGCATCATCACTGCATTATCACAACATCATCACAACATCATCACTGCGTCATCAGAGCGTCATCACTACATAATCACTTCTTACTCAGTGAATCATCACTGCATCATCACATCATCACAGCATCATCTCAGCATAATCACAGTATCATCACAGCGTCATCACTACATCATCAATGCATCATCACTGCATCATCACAGCATCATCACTGCATCATCACAGCATCAACAGAGCATCATCACAGCATCATCACAACATCATCACAGAGTCATCACAGCATCATCACTGCATAATCACTGCATCATCGCAGCATCCTCACAGCATCAATACAGCGTCATCACAACGTCAACAATGCATCATTACAGCATCATCTCAGTATAGTCACAGCATAATCACTGCATAATCACTGCATCATCATATCGTCATCACTGCATCATCACTGCATCATCACAGCACCATCACAGCATCATTACTGCAGAATCACTGCATCATCACAGCATCATAGCTGCATAATCACAGCATCATCACAGCATCATCGCATAGTCATCACAGCGTCATCACTGCATCATCACAGCATCATCACAGCATCATTACTGCAGAATCACTGCATCATCACAGCATCCTCACAGCAACATCGCAGCATCATCACAGCATCATCGCATCATCATCACAGTGTCATGACAGCATCATCACTGCATCATCACAGAATCATCACTGCGTCATCACAGCATCATCACTGCATCATCACAGAATCATCACTGCGTCATCACAGCATCATCAGAGCATCATCACAGCATCATCACAGCATAATCACAGTATCATCACAGCATCATCACTACATCATCACTGCATCATCACAGAATCATCACTGCGTCATCACAGCATCATCAGAGCATCATCACAGCATCATCACAACATCATCAGTTTCATGTCAGCATCACTGCATAATCACTGCATCATCACAGCATCCTCACAGCATCAACACAGCGTCATCACAGCGTCATCAATGCATCATTACAGCATCATCTCAGTATAGTCACAGAATTATTACAGCATAATCACTGCATCATCATATCATCACTGCATCATCACTGCATCATCACAGCACCATCACAGCATCATTACTTCAGAATCACTGCATCATCACAGCATCCTCACAGCAACATCGCAGCATCATCACAGCATCATCACACTGTCATGACAGCATCATCACTGCATAATCACTGCATAATCTCCGCATAATCACAGCATCATCACATCATCATCACAATATCATCACAGCGTCATCACTACACATCACTGCATCATCACTACATCATCACAGCATCATCACTTCGTCATCATCAGAGCATCATCACAGCATCATCACTGCATCCTCACTGCATCATGAGTGCATCATCATCACAGCATCATAACTGCATCATCAAAGCATCATCTCGGCATAATCACAATGTCATAAATACATCATCACTCCATCATCACAGCATTATCACATCATCATCACAACGTTTTCAGTGTCATCACAGCATCATAACAACGTCATCAAACTGTCATCACAGCATCATCACCAAATCATCACAGAATCATCACAGCATCATTACTGCATCATCACAGCATCTTTGCATCGTCATCAGAGCATCACCACTGCATCATCACATCATCATCTCAGCATCATCACAGCATCATTACTGCTTACTCACTGCATCATCACAGCGTCATGACAGTGTCATCACTGCATCATAACATCATAGCTTCATCATCAGAACATTATCACAGCATCATCACTGCATCATCACATCATCATTATAGCATCTTCACTGTCATCAATACATCATCACAGCATCATCACATCATTATCACAGCATCATCAGTGTCATCTCAGCATCATCACTGCATCATGACTGCATCATAGCAGCATAATCACAGCATCATCACAGAATCATCACAGCATCATCATAAGGTCATCACAGCATCATCACTACGTCATCAGATTGTAATCACAGCATCATCACAGTGTCCTCACTGAATCATCACTGCACCATCACTGCAACATCACAGCATCATCTCAGCATCATCATGGCATCATTACTGCATCATCACTGCTTACTCACTGCATCATCACAGCATCATCTCAGCATCATCACAGCATCATCTCAGCATCATCACAGAATCATTTCTGCATAATCATTGCATTTTCACAGCGTCATCACAGTATCATCACTGCATCATCACAGTGTCATCACAGCATCATCAAAGCATCACGACAGCGTCATCTCACCATCACGACAGCGTCATCAAAGCATCATCACTGCATCATAACAACATCATCTCAGCATCATCACAGAATCATTTCTGCATAATCACTGCATCATCATAGTGTCATCACAGTATATTCACTGCATCATCACATCATCACAGTGTCATCACAGAATCATCACTGAATCATCCAAGCATCATCCAAGCATCATCACAGCACCACCAATGCATCATCACAGTATCATCACTGCATAATCACTGCATCATCACCGCATCATCACATCATCAACACTGCATCATTGCTGCATCATCACATCATTGTCACAGTATCATCAAAATATCATCACAGCATCATCACACCATCATAACAACATCATCACAGCGTCATCACAGTATCGTAAATGCATCATCACAGAATCATCACTGAATCATCATAGCATCTTCATATCATCATCACAATATCATCACAGCATCATCACTGCATCATCACAGCATCATCACAGCATCATCACTGCATCATCACCACATCATCACAGCATCATCACTGCATCATCACCACATCATCACAGCATCATCACTGCATAATCACTGCATCATCACAGCATCATCACATCGTCATCAAAACATCATTACAAGTATCAACACAACATAATCACAGTGTCATCACAGCATCATCATTGCATCCTTACTGCATGATCACAGCATCTCCGCATCGTAATCACATCATCATCACTGACTCCTCACTGAATCATCACTGTACCATCACTGCATCATCAGAGCATAATCTGAGCATAATCTCAGCATAATCACAGCATCATCACAGAATCATCACAGCATCATTACTGCATCATCACAGCATCTTTGCATCGTCATCAGAGCATCACCACTGCATCATCACTACATCATCACATCATCATCACAGCATTTTAGCTACATAATCACAGAATCATCATAGCGTAACGACAGCATCATCACAACATCATTACAGCATCATCACAGCGTCATCGTAACATCATGACTGTATCATCACAGCATCATCACAGCATCACCGCAGCATCATCACTGCATCATCACAGCATCATCACAGCATCATCACGGCATCGTTACTGCATCGTCATATCATCATAACTGCATCATCACAACAACATAACAAAATCATCAAAGCATCGTCACAGCATCATCACCGCGTCATCACAGCGTCATAACTGCATCGTCACTGCATCTAAACTGCATCATCAAAAAATCATCACAGCTTCATCACTGCATCATCACAGAATCATTACTGTTTACTCACTGCGGCATCACAGCATTATCACGGTGTCATAAGTGCATCATCACTGCACCATTACTGCATCATCACAGTGTCATCTCAGCATCATCACAGCATCATTACTGCCTAATCATTGCATTATCACAACGTCATCACAGTATCATCAGTGCATCATCACAGCATCATTACTGCATCATCACATCATCATCACAGAATCACGATAGTGTCATCACAGCGTCATCACTGCATCATCACAGCGTCATCTCAGCATCATCAGAGACTCATCACAGCGTCATCACTGCATCATCACTGCATCACCACAGTATCATCACAGCATCATCACAAAATTATAAGAGCGTCATCACAGCGTTATTACTGCATCATCACAGCATCAATAGAGCATCATCACAGCGTCATCACAGCGTTATCACAGCGTCATCACAGCATCATCACAGCATCACGACATCATCATCACAGCTTCACGACAGTATCATGAGAGCGTCTTCACAGCATCATCACTACATCATCACAGCATCATCACTGCGTCATCAGAGCATCATCACAAAATCATCACAGCGTCATTACTGCATCATCACTGCATCATCACAGCGTCATCACCGCATCATCACTGCATTGTCACAACATCATGGCGTCATAATAACTGCATCATAACAGCATGATCAAAGCATCATCACAGCGTCATCACAGCGTCATAACTGCATCATCAAAGAACCATCACAGCATCATCACAGCGTCATAACAGCATCATCAGAGCATCATCACATCGTCATCACATCGTCATCAAAGAATCTTCACAGCATCATCGCTATGTCATCATAGCATCATCATAATATTATCACAGCTTCATCACAGCGTCATAACAACATCATCACTGCATCATCACAGCATCATCATTATTGCATCATGACTGCATCATTACAGCATCATCAGAGCAGAATCAGTGCGTCGTCACAGCATCATTACTGCATCACCACATCATCACTGTGTTATCGCAGCGTCATCACAGCATCATCGCAGAATCATCACAGCATCATTGCAGCATCATCACATCATCATCACAGCGTCATCACAACATCATCGTAGCATCATCATGCATCATCACAGCATCATTACTGCATCATCACAGCATCATCACTGCATCATCACTGAATAATCACAGCATCATCACTGCATCATCACGGCATCGTTACAGCATCGTCATATCATCATAACTGCATCATCACAACAACATAACAAAATCATCAAAGCATCATCACAGCATCATCACCGCGTCATCACAGCGTCATAACTGCATCGTCACTGCATCTAAACTGCATCATCACAAAATCATCACTGCATCACATCATAATCACAACATCATCAAAGCGTCATCACAGCATCATCACTGCGTTATCACAGCATCATCTCAGCATCATCACAGTATCATTACTGCTTATTCACTGCATCATCACAACATCATCACAGCGTCATTACAGTGTCATAAATGCATCATCACAGTGTCATCAAAGCGTCCTAACTGCATAATCACTGCATCATCGCAGCTTCATCACAGCATCATGACAGCGTCATCACAGCATCAAAAATGCATAATCACTTCATCCTCACATCATCATCATAGCATCATAGCTGCATAATCATAGAGTCATCACAGCATCATCACTACATCATCAAATTGTCATCACTGTATCATCACAGCATCATCATAGCATCATCACTGCATAATCACAGTGTCATAACAGCATCATTACAACACCATGACTACGTCATCACAGCATCACGACAGCGTCATTACAGTGTCATCACAGCATCATCACTGCATTATCACAACATCATCACAACATCATCACTGCGTCATCAGAGCGTCATCACTACATAATCACTTCTTACTCAGTGAATCATCACTGCATCATCACATCATCACAGCATCATCTCAGCATAATCACAGTATCATCACAGCGTCATCACTACATCATCAATGCATCATCACTGCATCATCACAGCATCATCACTGCATCATCACAGCATCATCAGAGCATCATCACAGCATCATCACAACATCATCACAGAGTCATCACAGCATCATCACTGCATAATCACTGCATCATCACAGCATCCTCACAGCATCAATACAGCGTCATCACAACGTCAACAATGCATCATTACAGCATCATCTCAGTATAGTCACAGCATAATCACTGCATAATCACTGCATCATCATATCGTCATCACTGCATCATCACTGCATCATCACAGCACCATCACAGCATCATTACTGCAGAATCACTGCATCATCACAGCATCATAGCTGCATAATCACAGCATCATCACAGCATCATCGCATAGTCATCACAGCGTCATCACTGCATCATCACAGCATCATCACAGCATCATTACTGCAGAATCACTGCATCATCACAGCATCCTCACAGCAACATCGCAGCATCATCACAGCATCATCGCATCATCATCACAGTGTCATGACAGCATCATCACTGCATCATCACAGAATCATCACTGCGTCATCACAGCATCATCACTGCATCATCACAGAATCATCACTGCGTCATCACAGCATCATCAGAGCATCATCACAGCATCATCACAGCATAATCACAGTATCATCACAGCATCATCACTACATCATCACTGCATCATCACAGAATCATCACTGCGTCATCACAGCATCATCAGAGCATCATCACAGCATCATCACAACATCATCAGTTTCATGTCAGCATCACTGCATAATCACTGCATCATCACAGCATCCTCACAGCATCAACACAGCGTCATCACAGCGTCATCAATGCATCATTACAGCATCATCTCAGTATAGTCACAGAATTATTACAGCATAATCACTGCATCATCATATCATCACTGCATCATCACTGCATCATCACTGCATCATCACAGCACCATCACAGCATCATTACTTCAGAATCACTGCATCATCACAGCATCCTCACAGCAACATCGCAGCATCATCACAGCATCATCACACTGTCATGACAGCATCATCACTGCATAATCACTGCATAATCTCCGCATAATCACAGCATCATCACATCATCATCACAATATCATCACAGCGTCATCACTAAACATCACTGCATCATCACTACATCATCACAGCATCATCACTTCGTCATCATCAGAGCATCATCACAGCATCATCACTGCATCCTCACTGCATCATGAGTGCATCATCATCACAGCATCATAACTGCATCATCAAAGCATCATCTCGGCATAATCACAATGTCATAAATACATCATCACTCCATCATCACAGCATTATCACATCATCATCACAACGTTTTCAGTGTCATCACAGCATCATAACAACGTCATCAAACTGTCATCACAGCATCATCACCAAATCATCACAGAATCATCACAGCATCATTACTGCATCATCACAGCATCTTTGCATCGTCATCAGAGCATCACCACTGCATCATCACATCATCATCTCAGCATCATCACAGCATCATTACTGCTTACTCACTGCATCATCACAGCGTCATGACAGTGTCATCACTGCATCATAACATCATAGCTTCATCATCAGAACATTATCACAGCATCATCACTGCATCATCACATCATCATTATAGCATCTTCACTGTCATCAATACATCATCACAGCATCATCATAAGGTCATCACAGCATCATCAGTGTCATCTCAGCATCATCACTGCATCATGACTGCATCATAGCAGCATAATCACAGCATCATCACAGAATCATCACAGCATCATCATAAGGTCATCACAGCATCATCACTACGTCATCAGATTGTAATCACAGCATCATCACAGTGTCCTCACTGAATCATCACTGCACCATCACTGCAACATCACAGCATCATCTCAGCATCACCATGGCATCATTACTGCATCATCACTGCTTACTCACTGCATCATCACAGCATCATCTCAGCATCATCACAGCATCATCTCAGCATCATCACAGAATCATTTCTGCATAATCATTGCATTTTCACAGCGTCATCACAGTATCATCACTGCATCATCACAGTGTCATCACAGCATCATCAAAGCATCACGACAGCGTCATCTCACCATCACGACAGCGTCATCAAAGCATCATCACTGCATCATAACAACATCATCTCAGCATCATCACAGAATCATTTCTGCATAATCACTGCATCATCATAGTGTCATCACAGTATATTCACTGCATCATCACATCATCACAGTGTCATCACAGAATCATCACTGAATCATCCAAGCATCATCCAAGCATCATCACAGCACCACCAATGCATCATCACAGTATCATCACTGCATAATCACTGCATCATCACCGCATCATCACATCATCAACACTGCATCATTGCTGCATCATCACATCATTGTCACAGTATCATCAAAATATCATCACAGCATCATCACACCATCATAACAACATCATCACAGCGTCATCACAGTATCGTAAATGCATCATCACAGAATCATCACTGAATCATCATAGCATCTTCATATCATCATCACAATATCATCACAGCATCATCACTGCATCATCACAGCATCATCACAGCATCATCACTGCATCATCACCACATCATCACAGCATCATCACTGCATCATCACCACATCATCACAGCATCATCACTGCATAATCACTGCATCATCACAGCATCATCACATCGTCATCAAAACATCATTACAAGTATCAACACAACATAATCACAGTGTCATCACAGCATCATCATTGCATCCTTACTGCATGATCACAGCATCTCCGCATCGTAATCACATCATCATCACTGACTCCTCACTGAATCATCACTGTACCATCACTGCATCATCAGAGCATAATCTGAGCATAATCTCAGCATAATCACAGCATCATCACAGAATCATCACAGCATCATTACTGCATCATCACAGCATCTTTGCATCGTCATCAGAGCATCACCACTGCATCATCACTACATCATCACATCATCATCACAGCATTTTAGCTACATAATCACAGAATCATCATAGCGTAACGACAGCATCATCACAACATCATTACAGCATCATCACAGCGTCATCGTAACATCATGACTGTATCATCACAGCATCATCACAGCATCACCGCAGCGTCATCACTGCATCATCACAGCATCATCACAGAATCATTACTGTTTACTCACTGCGGCATCACAGCATTATCACGGTGTCATAACTGCATCATCACTGCACCATTACTGCATCATCACAGTGTCATCTCAGCATCATCACAGCATCATTACTGCCTAATCATTGCATTATCACAACGTCATCACAGTATCATCAGTGCATCATCACAGCATCATTACTGCATCATCACATCATCATCACAGAATCACGATAGTGTCATCACAGCGTCATCACTGCATCATCACAGCGTCATCTCAGCATCATCAGAGACTCATCACATCGTCATCACTGCATCATCACTGCATCACCACAGTATCATCACAGCATCATCACAAAATTATAAGAGCGTCATCACAGCGTTATTACTGCATCATCACAGCATCAATAGAGCATCATCACAGCGTCATCACAGCGTTATCACAGCGTCATCACAGCATCATCACAGCATCACGACATCATCATCACAGCTTCACGACAGTGTCATGAGAGCGTCTTCACAGCATCATCACTACATCATCACAGCATCATCACTGCGTCATCAGAGCATCATCACAAAATCATCACAGCGTCATTACTGCATCATCACTGCATCATCACAGCGTCATCACCGCATCATCACTGCATTGTCACAACATCATGGCGTCATAATAACTGCATCATAACAGCATGATCAAAGCATCATCACAGCGTCATCACAGCGTCATAACTGCATAAACACTGCATCATCAAAGAACCATCACAGCATCATCACAGCGTCATAACAGCATCATCAGAGCATCATCACATCGTCATCACATCGTCATCAAAGAATCTTCACAGCATCATCGCTATGTCATCATAGCATCATCATAATATTATCACAGCTTCATCACAGCGTCATAACAACATCATCACTGCATCATCACAGCATCATCATTATTGCATCATGACTGCATCATTACAGCATCATCAGAGCAGGATCAGTGCGTCGTCACAGCATCATTACTGCATCACCACATCATCACTGTGTTATCGCAGCGTCATCACAGCATCATCACAACATCATCACAGAATCATCACAGCATCATTGCAGCATCATCACATCATCATCACAGCGTCATCACAACATCATCGTAGCATCATCATGCATCATCACAGCATCATTACTGCATCATCACAGCATCATCACAGCATCATCACTGCATCATCACTGAATAATCACAGCATCATCACTGCATCATCACGGCATCGTTACAGCATCGTCATATCATCATAACTGCATCATCACAACAACATAACAAAATCATCAAAGCATCATCACAGCATCATCACCGCGTCATCACAGCGTCATAACTGCATCGTCACTGCATCTAAACTGCATCATCACAAAATCATCACTGCATCACATAATCACAACATCATCAAAGCGTCATCACAGCATCATCACTGCGTTATCACAGCATCATCTCAGCATCATCACAGTATCATTACTGCTTATTCACTGCATCATCACAACATCATCACAGCGTCATTACAGTGTCATAAATGCATCATCACAGTGTCATCAAAGCGTCCTAACTGCATAATCACTGCATCATCGCAGCTTCATCACAGCATCATGACAGCGTCATCACAGCATCAAAAATGCATAATCACTTCATCCTCACATCATCATCATAGCATCATAGCTGCATAATCATAGAGTCATCACAGCATCATCACTACATCATCAAATTGTCATCACTGTATCATCACAGCATCATCATAGCATCATCACTGCATAATCACAGTGTCATAACAGCATCATTACAACACCATGACTACGTCATCACAGCATCACGACAGCGTCATTACAGTGTCATCACAGCATCATCACTGCATTATCACAACATCATCACAACATCATCACTGCGTCATCAGAGCGTCATCACTACATAATCACTTCTTACTCAGTGAATCATCACTGCATCATCACATCATCACAGCATCATCTCAGCATAATCACAGTATCATCACAGCGTCATCACTACATCATCAATGCATCATCACTGCATCATCACAGCATCATCACTGCATCATCACAGCATCATCAGAGCATCATCACAGCATCATCACAACATCATCACAGAGTCATCACAGCATCATCACTGCATAATCACTGCATCATCACAGCATCCTCACAGCATCAATACAGCGTCATCACAACGTCAACAATGCATCATTACAGCATCATCTTTGTATAGTCACAGCATAATCACTGCATAATCACTGCATCATCATATCGTCATCACTGCATCATCACTGCATCATCACAGCACCATCACAGCATCATTACTGCAGAATCACTGCATCATCACAGCATCATAGCTGCATAATCACAGCATCATCACATCATCATCGCATAGTCATCACAGCGTCATCACTGCATCATCACAGCATCATCACAGCATCATTACTGCAGAATCACTGCATCATCACAGCATCCTCACAGCAACATCGCAGCATCATCACAGCATCATCGCATCATCATCACAGTGTCATGACAGCATCATCACTGCATCATCACAGAATCATCACTGCGTCATCACAGCATCATCAGAGCATCATCACAGCATCATCACAGCATAATCACAGTATCATCACAGCATCATCACTACATCATCACTGCATCATCACAGAATCATCACTGCGTCATCACAGCATCATCAGAGCATCATCACAGCATCATCACATCATCATCTCAGCATCATTACTGCTTACTCACTGCATCATCATAGCATCATCACATCATCATCACAACATCATCAGTTTCATGTCAGCATCATCACTGCATAATCACTGCATCATCACAGCATCCTCACAGCATCAACACAGCGTCATCACAGCGTCATCAATGCATCATTACAGCATCATCTCAGTATAGTCACAGAATTATTACAGCATAATCACTGCATCATCATATCATCACTGCATCATCACTGCATCATCACTGCATCATCACAGCACCATCACAGCATCATTACTTCAGAATCGCAGCATCATCACAGCATCATCACACTGTCATGACAGCATCATCACTGCATAATCACTGCATCATCACAGCATCCTCACAGCATCAACACAGCGTCATCACAGCGTCATCAATGCATCATTACAGCATCATCTCAGTATAGTCACAGAATTATTACAGCATAATCACTGCATCATCATATCATCACTGCATCATCACTGCATCATCACTGCATCATCACAGCACCATCACAGCATCATTACTTCAGAATCGCAGCATCATCACAGCATCATCACACTGTCATGACAGCATCATCACTGCATAATCACTGCATAATCTCCGCATAATCACAGCATCATCACATCATCATCACAATATCATCACAGCGTCATCACTACACATCACTGCATCATCACTACATCATCACAGCATCATCACTTCGTCATCATCAGAGCATCATCACAGCATCATCACTGCATCCTCACTGCATCATGAGTGCATCATCATCACAGCATCATAACTGCATCATCAAAACATCATCTCGGCATAATCACAATGTCATAAATACATCATCACTCCATCATCACAGCATTATCACATCATCATCACAACGTTTTCAGTGTCATCACAGCATCATAACAACGTCATCAAACTGTCATCACAGCATCATCACCAAATCATCACAGAATCATCACAGCATCATTACTGCATCATCACAGCATCTTTGCATCGTCATCAGAGCATCACCACTGCATCATCACATCATCATCTCAGCATCATCACAGCATCATTACTGCTTACTCACTGCATCATCACAGCGTCATGACAGTGTCATCACTGCATCATAACATCATAGCTTCATCATCAGAACATTATCACAGCATCATCACTGCATCATCACATCATCATTATAGCATCTTCACTGTCATCAATACATCATCACAGCATCATCACTACGTCATCAGATTGTAATCACAGCATCATCACAGTGTCCTCACTGAATCATCACTGCACCATCACTGCAACATCACAGCATCATCTCAGCATCATCATGGCATCATTACTGCATCATCACTGCTTACTCACTGCATCATCACAGCATCATCTCAGCATCATCACAGAATCATTTCTGCATAATCATTGCATTTTCACAGCGTCATCACAGTATCATCACTGCATCATCACAGTGTCATCACAGCATCATCAAAGCATCACGACAGCGTCATCTCACCATCACGACAGCGTCATCAAAGCATCATCACTGCATCATAACAACATCATCTCAGCATCATCACAGAATCATTTCTGCATAATCACTGCATCATCATAGTGTCATCACAGTATATTCACTGCATCATCACATCATCACAGTGTCATCACAGAATCATCACTGAATCATCCAAGCATCATCCAAGCATCATCACAGCACCACCAATGCATCATCACAGTATCATCACTGCATAATCACTGCATCATCACCGCATCATCACTGCATCATCACCGCATCATCACATCATCAACACTGCATCATTGCTGCATCATCACATCATTGTCACAGTATCATCAAAATATCATCACAGCATCATCACACCATCATAACAACATCATCACAGCGTCATCACAGTATCGTAAATGCATCATCACAGAATCATCACTGAATCATCATAGCATCTTCATATCATCATCACAATATCATCACAGCATCATCACTGCATCATCACAGCATCATCACTGCATAATCACTGCATCATCACCACATCATCACAGCATCATCACTGCATAATCACTGCATCATCACAGCATCATCACATCGTCATCAAAACATCATTACAAGTATCAACACAACATAATCACAGTGTCATCACAGCATCATCATTGCATCCTTACTGCATGATCACAGCATCTCCGCATCGTAATCACATCATCATCACTGACTCCTCACTGAATCATCACTGTACCATCACTGCATCATCAGAGCATAATCTGAGCATAATCTCAGCATAATCACAGCATCATCACAGAATCATCACAGCATCATTACTGCATCATCACAGCATCTTTGCATCGTCATCAGAGCATCACCACTGCATCATCACTACATCATCACATCATCATCACAGCATTTTAGCTACATAATCACAGAATCATCATAGCGTAACGACAGCATCATCACAACATCATTACAGCATCATCACAGCGTCATCGTAACATCATGACTGTATCATCACAGCATCATCACAGCATCACCGCAGCGTCATCACTGCATCATCACAGCATCATCACAGCATCATCACGGCATCGTTACTGCATCGTCATATCATCATAACTGCATCATCACAACAACATAACAAAATCATCAAAGCATCGTCACAGCATCATCACCGCGTCATCACAGCGCCATAACTGCATCGTCACTGCATCTAAACTGCATCATCACAAAATCATCACAGCTTCATCACTGCAGCATCACAGAATCATTACTGTTTACTCACTGCGGCATCACAGCATTATCACGGTGTCATAACTGCATCATCACTGCACCATTACTGCATCATCACAGTGTCATCTCAGCATCATCACAGCATCATTACTGCCTAATCATTGCATTATCACAACGTCATCACAGTATCATCAGTGCATCATCACAGCATCATTACTGCATCATCACATCATCATCACAGAATCACGATAGTGTCATCACAGCGTCATCACTGCATCATCACAGCGTCATCTCAGCATCATCAGAGACTCATCACAGCGTCATCACTGCATCATCACTGCATCACCACAGTATCATCACAGCATCATCACAAAATTATAAGAGCGTCATCACAGCGTTATTACTGCATCATCACAGCATCAATAGAGCATCATCACAGCGTCATCACAGCGTTATCACAGCGTCATCACAGCATCATCACAGCATCACGACATCATCATCACAGCTTCACGACAGTGTCATGAGAGCGTCTTCACAGCATCATCACTACATCATCACAGCATCATCACTGCGTCATCAGAGCATCATCACAAAATCATCACAGCGTCATTACTGCATCATCACTGCATCATCACAGCGTCATCACCGCATCATCACTGCATTGTCACAACATCATGGCGTCATAATAACTGCATCATAACAGCATGATCAAAGCATCATCACAGCGTCATCACAGCGTCATAACTGCATAAACACTGCATCATCAAAGAACCATCACAGCATCATCACAGCGTCATAACAGCATCATCAGAGCATCATCACATCGTCATCACATCGTCATCAAAGAATCTTCACAGCATCATCGCTATGTCATCATAGCATCATCATAATATTATCACAGCTTCATCACAGCGTCATAACAACATCATCACTGCATCATCACAGCATCATCATTATTGCATCATGACTGCATCATTACAGCATCATCAGAGCAGGATCAGTGCGTCGTCACAGCATCATTACTGCATCACCACATCATCACTGTGTTATCGCAGCGTCATCACAGCATCATCACAACATCATCACAGAATCATCACAGCATCATTGCAGCATCATCACATCATCATCACAGCGTCATCACAACATCATCGTAGCATCATCATGCATCATCACAGCATCATTACTGCATCATCACAGCATCATCACAGCATCATTACTGCATCATCACAGCATCATCACAGCATCATCACTGCATCATCACTGCATCATCACAGCATCATCAGAGCATCATCACAGCATCATCACAACATCATCACAGAGTCATCACAGCATCATCACTGCATAATCACTGCATCATCACAGCATCCTCACAGCATCAATACAGCGTCATCACAACGTCAACAATGCATCATTACAGCATCATCTCAGTATAGTCACAGCATAATCACTGCATAATCACTGCATCATCATATCGTCATCACTGCATCATCACAGCACCATCACAGCATCATTACTGCAGAATCACTGCATCATCACAGCATCATAGCTGCATAATCACAGCATCATCACAGCATCATCGCATAGTCATCACAGCGTCATCACTGCATCATCACAGCATCATCACAGCATCATTACTGCAGAATCATTGCATCATCACAGCATCCTCACAGCAACATCGCAGCATCATCACAGCATCATCGCATCATCATCACAGTGTCATGACAGCATCATCACTGCATCATCACAGAATCATCACTGCGTCATCACAGCATCATCACTGCATCATCACAGAATCATCACTGCGTCATCACAGCATCATCAGAGCATCATCACAGCATCATCACAGCATAATCACAGTATCATCACAGCATCATCACTACATCATCACTGCATCATCACAGAATCATCACTGCGTCATCACAGCATCATCAGAGCATCATCACAGCATGATCACATCATCATCTCAGCATCATTACTGCTTACTCACTGCATCATCATAGCATCATCACATCATCATCACAACATCATCAGTTTCATGTCAGCATCATCACTGCATAATCACTGCATCATCACAGCATCCTCACAGCATCAACACAGCGTCATCACAGCGTCATCAATGCATCATTACAGCATCATCTCAGTATAGTCACAGAATTATTACAGCATAATCACTGCATCATCATATCATCACTGCATCATCACTGCATCATCACTGCATCATCACAGCACCATCACAGCATCATTACTTCAGAATCACTGCATCCTCACAGCATCCTCACAGCAACATCGCAGCATCATCACAGCATCATCACACTGTCATGACAGCATCATCACTGCATAATCACTGCATAATCTCCGCATAATCACAGCATCATCACATCATCATCACAATATCATCACAGCGTCATCACTACACATCACTGCATCATCACTACATCATCACAGCATCATCACTTCGTCATCATCAGAGCATCATCACAGCATCATCACTGCATCCTCACTGCATCATGAGTGCATCATCATCACAGCATCATAACTGCATCATCAAAGCATCATCTCGGCATAATCACAATGTCATAAATACATCATCACTCCATCATCACAGCATTATCACATCATCATCACAACGTTTTCAGTGTCATCACAGCATCATAACAACGTCATCAAACTGTCATCACAGCATCATCACCAAATCATCACAGAATCATCACAGCATCATTACTGCATCATCACAGCATCTTTGCATCATCATCAGAGCATCACCACTGCATCATCACATCATCATCTCAGCATCATCACAGCATCATTACTGCTTACTCACTGCATCATCACAGCGTCATGACAGTGTCATCACTGCATCATAACATCATAGCTTCATCATCAGAACATTATCACAGCATCATCACTGCATCATCACATCATCATTATAGCATCTTCACTGTCATCAATACATCATCACAGCATCATCACGTCATTATCACAGCATCATCAGTGTCATCTCAGCATCATCACTGCATCATGACTGCATCATAGCAGCATAATCACAGCATCATCACAGAATCATCACAGCATCATCATAAGGTCATCACAGCATCATCACTACGTCATCAGATTGTAATCACAGCATCATCACAGTGTCCTCACTGAATCATCACTGCACCATCACTGCAACATCACAGCATCATCTCAGCATCATCATGGCATCATTACTGCATCATCACTGCTTACTCACTGCATCATCACAGCATCATCTCAGCATCATCACAGAATCATTTCTGCATAATCATTGCATTTTCACAGCGTCATCACAGTATCATCACTGCATCATCACAGTGTCATCACAGCATCATCAAAGCATCACGACAGCGTCATCTCACCATCACGACAGCGTCATCAAAGCATCATCACTGCATCATAACAACATCATCTCAGCATCATCACAGAATCATTTCTGCATAATCACTGCATCATCATAGTGTCATCACAGTATATTCACTGCATCATCACATCATCACAGTGTCATCACAGAATCATCACTGAATCATCCAAGCATCATCCAAGCATCATCACAGCACCACCAATGCATCATCACAGTATCATCACTGCATAATCACTGCATCATCACCGCATCATCACATCATCAACACTGCATCATTGCTGCATCATCACATCATTGTCACAGTATCATCAAAATATCATCACAGCATCATCACACCATCATAACAACATCATCACAGCGTCATCACAGTATCGTAAATGCATCATCACAGAATCATCACTGAATCATCATAGCATCTTCATATCATCATCACAATATCATCACAGCATCATCACTGCATCATCACAGCATCATCACTGCATAATCACTGCATCATCACCACATCATCACAGCATCATCACTGCATAATCACTGCATCATCACAGCATCATCACATCGTCATCAAAACATCATTACAAGTATCAACACAACATAATCACTGTGTCATCACAGCATCATCATTGCATCCTTACTGCATGATCACAGCATCTCCGCATCGTAATCACATCATCATCACTGACTCCTCACTGAATCATCACTGTACCATCACTGCATCATCAGAGCATAATCTGAGCATAATCTCAGCATAATCACAGCATCATCACAGAATCATCACAGCATCATTACTGCATCATCACAGCATCTTTGCATCGTCATCAGAGCATCACCACTGCATCATCACTACATCATCACATCATCATCACAGCATTTTAGCTACATAATCACAGAATCATCATAGCGTAACGACAGCATCATCACAACATCATTACAGCATCATCACAGCGTCATTGTAACATCATGACTGTATCATCACAGCATCATCACAGCATCACCGCAGCGTCATCACTGCATCATCACAGCATCATCACAGCATCATCACGGCATCGTTACAGCATCGTCATATCATCATAACTGCATCATCACAACAACATAACAAAATCATCAAAGCATCGTCACAGCATCATCACCGCGTCATCACAGCGTCATAACTGCATCGTCACTGCATCTAAACTGCATCATCACAAAATCATCACAGCTTCATCACTGCAGCATCACAGCATCATCAAAGCATCATCGCAGCATCATCACATCATCATCACTGCATCATCACAGAATCATTACTGTTTACTCACTGCGGCATCACAGCATTATCACGGTGTCATAAGTGCATCATCACTCCACCATTACTGCATCATCACAGTGTCATCTCAGCATCATCACAGCATCATTACTGCCTAATCATTGCATTATCACAACGTCATCACAGTATCATCAGTGCATCATCACAGCATCATTACTGCATCATCACATCATCATCACAGAATCACGATAGTGTCATCACAGCGTCATCACTGCATCATCACAGCGTCATCTCAGCATCATCAGAGACTCATCACAGCGTCATCACTGCATCATCACTGCATCACCACAGTATCATCACAGCATCATCACAAAATTATAAGAGCGTCATCACAGCGTTATTACTGCATCATCACAGCATCAATAGAGCATCATCACAGCGTCATCACAGCGTTATCACAGCGTCATCACAGCGTTATCACAGCGTCATCACAGCATCATCACAGCTTCACGACAGTGTCATGAGAGCGTCTTCACAGCATCATCACTACATCATCACAGCATCATCACTGCGTCATCAGAGCATCATCACAAAATCATCACAGCGTCATTACTGCATCATCACTGCATCATCACAGCGTCATCACCGCATCATCACTGCATTGTCACAACATCATGGCGTCATAATAACTGCATCATAACAGCATGATCAAAGCATCATCACAGCGTCATCACAGCGTCATAACTGCATAAACACTGCATCATCAAAGAACCATCACAGCATCATCACAGCGTCATAACAGCATCATCAGAGCATCATCACATCGTCATCACATCGTCATCAAAGAATCTTCACAGCATCATCGCTATGTCATCATAGCATCATCATAATATTATCACAGCTTCATCACAGCGTCATAACAACATCATCACTGCATCATCACAGCATCATCATTATTGCATCATGACTGCATCATTACAGCATCATCAGAGCAGGATCAGTGCGTCGTCACAGCATCATTACTGCATCACCACATCATCACTGTGTTATCGCAGCGTCATCACAGCATCATCACAACATCATCACAGCATCATTGCAGCATCATCACATCATCATCACAGCGTCATCACAACATCATCGTAGCATCATCATGCATCATCACAGCATCATTACTGCATCATCACAGCATCATCACAGCATCATCACTGCATCATCACTGAATAATCACAGCATCATCACTTCATCATCACGGCATCGTTACAGCATCGTCATATCATCATAACTGCATCATCACAACAACATAACAAAATCATCAAACCATCATCACAGCATCATCACCGCGTCATCACAGCGTCATAACTGCATCGTCACTGCATCTAAACTGCATCATCAAAAAATCATCACTGCATCACATCATAATCACAACATCATCAAAGCGTCATCACAGCATCATCACTGCGTTATCACAGCATCATCTCAGCATCATCACAGTATCATTACTGCTTATTCACTGCATCATCACAACATCATCACAGCGTCATTACAGTGTCATAAATGCATCATCACAGTGTCATCAAAGCGTCCTAACTGCATAATCACTGCATCATCGCAGCTTCATCACAGCATCATGACAGCGTCATCACAGCATCAAAAATGCATAATCACTTCATCCTCACATCATCATCATAGCATCATAGCTGCATAATCATAGAGTCATCACAGCATCATCACTACATCATCAAATTGTCATCACTGTATCATCACAGCATCATCATAGCATCATCACTGCATAATCACAGTGTCATAACAGCATCATTACAACACCATGACTACGTCATCACAGCATCACGACAGCGTCATTACAGTGTCATCACAGCATCATCACTGCATTATCACAACATCATCACAACATCATCACTGCGTCATCAGAGCGTCATCACTACATAATCACTTCTTACTCAGTGAATCATCACTGCATCATCACATCATCACAGCATCATCTCAGCATAATCACAGTATCATCACAGCGTCATCACTACATCATCAATGCATCATCACTGCATCATCACAGCATCATCACTGCATCATCACAGCATCATCACTGCATCATCACAGCATCATCAGAGCATCATCACAGCATCATCACATCATCATCTCAGCATCATTACTGCTTACTCACTGCATCATCATAGCATCATCACATCATCATCACAACATCATCAGTTTCATGTCAGCATCATCACTGCATAATCACTGCATCATCACAGCATCCTCACAGCATCAACACAGCGTCATCACAGCGTCATCAATGCATCATTACAGCATCATCTCAGTATAGTCACAGAATTATTACAGCATAATCACTGCATCATCATATCATCACTGCATCATCACTGCATCATCACTGCATCATCACAGCACCATCACAGCATCATTACTTCAGAATCACTGCATCCTCACAGCATCCTCACAGCAACATCGCAGCATCATCACAGCATCATCACACTGTCATGACAGCATCATCACTGCATAATCACTGCATAATCTCCGCATAATCACAGCATCATCACATCATCATCACAATATCATCACAGCGTCATCACTACACATCACTGCATCATCACTACATCATCACAGCATCATCACTTCGTCATCATCAGAGCATCATCACAGCATCATCACTGCATCCTCACTGCATCATGAGTGCATCATCATCACAGCATCATAACTGCATCATCAAAGCATCATCTCGACATAATCACAATGTCATAAATACATCATCACTCCATCATCACAGCATTATCACATCATCATCACAACGTTTTCAGTGTCATCACAGCATCATAACAACGTCATCAAACTGTCATCACAGCATCATCACCAAATCATCACAGAATCATCACAGCATCATTACTGCATCATCACAGCATCTTTGCATCGTCATCAGAGCATCACCACTGCATCATCACATCATCATCTCAGCATCATCACAGCATCATTACTGCTTACTCACTGCATCATCACAGCGTCATGACAGTGTCATCACTGCATCATAACATCATAGCTTCATCATCAGAACATTATCACAGCATCATCACTGCATCATCACATCATCATTATAGCATCTTCACTGTCATCAATACATCATCACAGCATCATCACGTCATTATCACAGCATCATCAGTGTCATCTCAGCATCATCACTGCATCATGACTGCATCATAGCAACATAATCACAGCATCATCACAGAATCATCACAGCATCATCATAAGGTCATCACAGCATCATCACTACGTCATCAGATTGTAATCACAGCATCATCACAGTGTCCTCACTGAATCATCACTGCACCATCACTGCAACATCACAGCATCATCTCAGCATCATCATGGCATCATTACTGCATCATCACTGCTTACTCACTGCATCATCACAGCATCATCTCAGCATCATCACAGAATCATTTCTGCATAATCATTGCATTTTCACAGCGTCATCACAGTATCATCACTGCATCATCACAGTGTCATCACAGCATCATCAAAGCATCACGACAGCGTCATCTCACCATCACGACAGCGTCATCAAAGCATCATCACTGCATCATAACAACATCATCTCAGCATCATCACAGAATCATTTCTGCATAATCACTGCATCATCATAGTGTCATCACAGTATATTCACTGCATCATCACATCATCACAGTGTCATCACAGAATCATCACTGAATCATCCAAGCATCATCACAGCACCACCAATGCATCATCACAGTATCATCACTGCATAATCACTGCATCATCACCGCATCATCACTGCATCATCACCGCATCATCACATCATCAACACTGCATCATTGCTGCATCATCACATCATTGTCACAGTATCATCAAAATATCATCACAGCATCATCACACCATCATAACAACATCATCACAGCGTCATCACAGTATCGTAAATGCATCATCACAGAATCATCACTGAATCATCATAGCATCTTCATATCATCATCACAATATCATCACAGCATCATCACTGCATCATCACAGCATCATCACTGCATCATCACAGCATCATCACATCGTCATCAAAACATCATTACAAGTATCAACACAACATAATCACAGTGTCATCACAGCATCATCATTGCATCCTTACTGCATGATCACAGCATCTCCGCATCGTAATCACATCATCATCACTGACTCCTCACTGAATCATCACTGTACCATCACTGCATCATCAGAGCATAATCTGAGCATAATCTCAGCATAATCACAGCATCATCACAGAATCATCACAGCATCATTACTGCATCATCACAGCATCTTTGCATCGTCATCAGAGCATCACCACTGCATCATCACTACATCATCACATCATCATCACAGCATTTTAGCTACATAATCACAGAATCATCATAGCGTAACGACAGCATCATCACAACATCATGACAGCATCATCACAGCGTCATCGTAACATCATGACTGTATCATCACAGCATCATCACAGCATCACCGCAGCGTCATCACTGCATCATCACAGCATCATCACAGCATCATCACGGCATCGTTACAGCATCGTCATATCATCATAACTGCATCATCACAACAACATAACAAAATCATCAAAGCATCGTCACAGCATCATCACCGCGTCATCACAGCGCCATAACTGCATCGTCACTGCATCTAAACTGCATCATCACAAAATCATCACAGCTTCATCACTGCAGCATCACAGCATCATCAAAGCATCATCGCAGCATCATCACATCATCATCACTGCATCATCACAGAATCATTACTGTTTACTCACTGCGGCATCACAGCATTATCACGGTGTCATAAGTGCATCATCACTCCACCATTACTGCATCATCACAGTGTCATCTCAGCATCATCACAGCATCATTACTGCCTAATCATTGCATTATCACAACGTCATCACAGTATCATCAGTGCATCATCACAGCATCATTACTGCATCATCACATCATCATCACAGAATCACGATAGTGTCATCACAGCGTCATCACTGCATCATCACTGCATCACCACAGTATCATCACAGCATCATCACAAAATTATAAGAGCGTCATCACAGCGTTATTACTGCATCATCACAGCATCAATAGAGCATCATCACAGCGTCATCACAGCGTTATCACAGCGTCATCACAGCATCATCACAGCATCACGACATCATCATCACAGCTTCACGACAGTATCATGAGAGCGTCTTCACAGCATCATCACTACATCATCACAGCATCATCACTGCGTCATCAGAGCATCATCACAAAATCATCACAGCGTCATTACTGCATCATCACTGCATCATCACAGCGTCATCACCGCATCATCACTGCATTGTCACAACATCATGGCGTCATAATAACTGCATCATAACAGCATGATCAAAGCATCATCACAGCGTCATCACAGCGTCATAACTGCATAAACACTGCATCATCAAAGAACCATCACAGCATCATCACAGCGTCATAACAGCATCATCAGAGCATCATCACATCGTCATCACATCATCATCAAAGAATCTTCACAGCATCATCGCTATGTCATCATAGCATCATCATAATATTATCACAGCTTCATCACAGCGTCATAACAACATCATCACTGCATCATCACAGCATCATCATTATTGCATCATGACTGCATCATTACAGCATCATCAGAGCAGAATCAGTGCGTCGTCACAGCATCATTACTGCATCACCACATCATCACTGTGTTATCGCAGCGTCATCACAGCATCATCACAACATCATCACAGAATCATCACAGCATCATTGCAGCATCATCACATCATCATCACAGCGTCATCACAACATCATCGTAGCATCATCATGCATCATCACAGCATCATTACTGCATCATCACAGCATCATCACAGCATCATCACTGCATCATCACTGAATAATCACAGCATCATCACTTCATCATCACGGCATCGTTACAGCATCGTCATATCATCATAACTGCATCAACACAACAACATAACAAAATCATCAAACCATCATCACAGCATCATCACCGCGTCATCACAGCGTCATAACTGCATCGTCACTGCATCTAAACTGCATCATCAAAAACTCATCACTGCATCACATCATAATCACAACATCATCAAAGCGTCATCACAGCATCATCACTGCGTTATCACAGCATCATCTCAGCATCATCACAGTATCATTACTGCTTATTCACTGCATCATCACAACATCATCACAGCGTCATTACAGTGTCATAAATGCATCATCACAGTGTCATCAAAGCGTCCTAACTGCATAATCACTGCATCATCGCAGCTTCATCACAGCATCATGACAGCGTCATCACAGCATCAAAAATGCATAATCACTTCATCCTCACATCATCATCATAGCATCATAGCTGCATAATCATAGAGTCATCACAGCATCATCACTACATCATCAAATTGTCATCACTGTATCATCACAGCATCATCATAGCATCATCACTGCATAATCACAGTGTCATAACAGCATCATTACAACACCATGACTACGTCATCACAGCATCACGACAGCGTCATTACAGTGTCATCACAGCATCATCACTGCATTATCACAACATCATCACAACATCATCACTGCGTCATCAGAGCGTCATCACTACATAATCACTTCTTACTCAGTGAATCATCACTGCATCATCACATCATCACAGCATCATCTCAGCATAATCACAGTATCATCACAGCGTCATCACTACATCATCAATGCATCATCACTGCATCATCACAGCATCATCACTGCATCATCACAGCATCATCAGAGCATCATCACAGCATCATCACATCATCATCTCAGCATCATTACTGCTTACTCACTGCATCATCATAGCATCATCACATCATCATCACAACATCATCAGTTTCATGTCAGCATCATCACTGCATAATCACTGCATCATCACAGCATCCTCACAGCATCAACACAGCGTCATCACAGCGTCATCAATGCATCATTACAGCATCATCTCAGTATAGTCACAGAATTATTACAGCATAATCACTGCATCATCATATCATCACTGCATCATCACTGCATCATCACTGCATCATCACAGCACCATCACAGCATCATTACTTCAGAATCACTGCATCCTCACAGCATCCTCACAGCAACATCGCAGCATCATCACAGCATCATCACACTGTCATGACAGCATCATCACTGCATAATCACTGCATAATCTCCGCATAATCACAGCATCATCACATCATCATCACAATATCATCACAGCGTCATCACTACACATCACTGCATCATCACTACATCATCACAGCATCATCACTTCGTCATCATCAGAGCATCATCACAGCATCATCACTGCATCCTCACTGCATCATGAGTGCATCATCATCACAGCATCATAACTGCATCATCAAAGCATCATCTCGACATAATCACAATGTCATAAATACATCATCACTCCATCATCACAGCATTATCACATCATCATCACAACGTTTTCAGTGTCATCACAGCATCATAACAACGTCATCAAACTGTCATCACAGCATCATCACCAAATCATCACAGAATCATCACAGCATCATTACTGCATCATCACAGCATCTTTGCATCGTCATCAGAGCATCACCACTGCATCATCACATCATCATCTCAGCATCATCACAGCATCATTACTGCTTACTCACTGCATCATCACAGCGTCATGACAGTGTCATCACTGCATCATAACATCATAGCTTCATCATCAGAACATTATCACAGCATCATCACTGCATCATCACATCATCATTATAGCATCTTCACTGTCATCAATACATCATCACAGCATCATCACGTCATTATCACAGCATCATCAGTGTCATCTCAGCATCATCACTGCATCATGACTGCATCATAGCAGCATAATCACAGCATCATCACAGAATCATCACAGCATCATCATAAGGTCATCACAGCATCATCACTACGTCATCAGATTGTAATCACAGCATCATCATGGCATCATTACTGCATCATCACTGCTTACTCACTGCATCATCACAGCATCATCTCAGCATCATCACAGAATCATTTCTGCATAATCATTGCATTTTCACAGCGTCATCACAGTATCATCACTGCATCATCACAGTGTCATCACAGCATCATCAAAGCATCACGACAGCGTCATCTCACCATCACGACAGCGTCATCAAAGCATCATCACTGCATCATAACAACATCATCTCAGCATCATCACAGAATCATTTCTGCATAATCACTGCATCATCATAGTGTCATCACAGTATATTCACTGCATCATCACATCATCACAGTGTCATCACAGAATCATCACTGAATCATCCAAGCATCATCCAAGCATCATCACAGCACCACCAATGCATCATCACAGTATCATCACTGCATAATCACTGCATCATCACCGCATCATCACATCATCAACACTGCATCATTGCTGCATCATCACATCATTGTCACAGTATCATCAAAATATCATCACAGCATCATCACACCATCATAACAACATCATCACAGCGTCATCACAGTATCGTAAATGCATCATCACAGAATCATCACTGAATCATCATAGCATCTTCATATCATCATCACAGCATCATCACTGCATCATCACAGCATCATCACATCGTCATCAAAACATCATTACAAGTATCAACACAACATAATCACAGTGTCATCACAGCATCATCATTGCATCCTTACTGCATGATCACAGCATCTCCGCATCGTAATCACATCATCATCACTGCATCATCACTGAATCATCACTGTACCATCACTGCATCATCAGAGCATAATCTGAGCATAATCTCAGCATAATCACAGCATCATCACAGCATCATTACTGCATCATCACAGCATCTTTGCATCGTCATCAGAGCATCACCACTGCATCATCACTACATCATCACATCATCATCACAGCATTTTAGCTACATAATCACAGAATCATCAAAGCGTAACGACAGCATCATCACAACATCATTACAGCATCATCACAGCGTCATCGTAACATCATGACTGTATCATCACAGCATCATCACAGCATCACCGCAGCGTCATCACTGCATCATCACAGCATCATCACAGCATCATCACGGCATCGTTACAGCATCGTCATATCATCATAACTGCATCATCACAACAACATAACAAAATCATCAAAGCATCGTCACAGCATCATCACCGCGTCATCACAGCGTCATAACTGCATCGTCACTGCATCTAAACTGCATCATCACAAAATCATCACAGCTTCATTACTGCAGCATCACAGCATCATCAAAGCATCATCGCAGCATCATCACATCATCATCACTGCATCATCACAGAATCATTACTGTTTACTCACTGCGGCATCACAGCATTATCACGGTGTCATAACTGCATCATCACTGCACCATTACTGCATCATCACAGTGTCATCTCAGCATCATCACAGCATCATTACTGCCTAATCATTGCATTATCACAACGTCATCACAGTATCATCAGTGCATCATCACAGCATCATTACTGCATCATCACATCATCATCACAGAATCACGATAGTGTCATCACAGCGTCATCACTGCATCATCACAGCGTCATCTCAGCATCATCAGAGACTCATCACAGCGTCATCACTGCATCATCACTGCATCACCACAGTATCATCACAGCATCATCACAAAATTATAAGAGCGTCATCACGGCGTTATTACTGCATCATCACAGCATCAATAGAGCATCATCACAGCGTCATCACAGCGTTATCACAGCGTCATCACAGCATCATCACAGCATCACGACATCATCATCACAGCTTCACGACAGTATCATGAGAGCGTCTTCACAGCATCATCACTACATCATCACAGCATCATCACTGCGTCATCAGAGCATCATCACAAAATCATCACAGCGTCATTACTGCATCATCACTGCATCATCACAGCGTCATCACCGCATCATCACTGCATTGTCACAACATCATGGCGTCATAATAACTGCATCATAACAGCATGATCAAAGCATCATCACAGCGTCATCACAGCGTCATAACTGCATAAACACTGCATCATCAAAGAACCATCACAGCATCATCACAGCGTCATAACAGCATCATCAGAGCATCATCACATCGTCATCACATCGTCATCAAAGAATCTTCACAGCATCATCGCTATGTCATCATAGCATCATCATAATATTATCACAGCTTCATCACAGCGTCATAACAACATCATCACTGCATCATCACAGCATCATCATTATTGCATCATGACTGCATCATTACAGCATCATCAGAGCAGAATCAGTGCGTCGTCACAGCATCATTACTGCATCACCACATCATCACTGTGTTATCGCAGCGTCATCACAGCATCATCACAACATCATCACAGCATCATTGCAGCATCATCACATCATCATCACAGCGTCATCACAACATCATCGTAGCATCATCATGCATCATCACAGCATCATTACTGCATCATCACAGCATCATCACAGCATCATCACTGCATCATCACTGAATAATCACAGCATCATCACTTCATCATCACGGCATCGTTACAGCATCGTCATATCATCATAACTGCATCATCACAACAACATAACAAAATCATCAAACCATCATCACAGCATCATCACCGCGTCATCACAGCGTCATAACTGCATCGTCACTGCATTTAAACTGCATCATCACAAAATCATCACTGCATCACATCATAATCACAACATCATCAAAGCGTCATCACAGCATCATCACTGCGTTATCACAGCATCATCTCAGCATCATCACAGTATCATTACTGCTTATTCACTGCATCATCACAACATCATCACAGCGTCATTACAGTGTCATAAATGCATCATCACAGTGTCATCAAAGCGTCCTAACTGCATAATCACTGCATCATCACAGCTTCATCACAGCATCATGACAGCGTCATCACAGCATCAAAAATGCATAATCACTTCATCCTCACATCATCATCATAGCATCATAGCTGCATAATCATAGAGTCATCACAGCATCATCACTACATCATCAAATTGTCATCACTGTATCATCACAGCATCATCATAGCATCATCACTGCATAATCACAGTGTCATAACAGCATCATTACAACACCATGACTACGTCATCACAGCATCACGACAGCGTCATTACAGTGTCATCACAGCATCATCACTGCATTATCACAACATCATCACAACATCATCACTGCGTCATCAGAGCGTCATCACTACATAATCACTTCTTACTCAGTGAATCATCACTGCATCATCACATCATCACAGCATCATCTCAGCATAATCACAGTATCATCACAGCGTCATCACTACATCATCAATGCATCATCACTGCATCATCACAGCATCATCACTGCATCATCACAGCATCATCAGAGCATCATCACAGCATCATCACATCATCATCTCAGCATCATTACTGCTTACTCACTGCATCATCATAGCATCATCACATCATCATCACAACATCATCAGTTTCATGTCAGCATCATCACTGCATAATCACTGCATCATCACAGCATCCTCACAGCATCAACACAGCGTCATCACAGCGTCATCAATGCATCATTACAGCATCATCTCAGTATAGTCACAGAATTATTACAGCATAATCACTGCATCATCATATCATCACTGCATCATCACTGCATCATCACTGCATCATCACAGCACCATCACAGCATCATTACTTCAGAATCACTGCATCATCACAGCATCCTCACAGCAACATCGCAGCATCATCACAGCATCATCACACTGTCATGACAGCATCATCACTGCATAATCACTGCATAATCTCCGCATAATCACAGCATCATCACATCATCATCACAATATCATCACAGCGTCATCACTACACATCACTGCATCATCACTACATCATCACAGCATCATCACTTCGTCATCATCAGAGCATCATCACAGCATCATCACTGCATCCTCACTGCATCATGAGTGCATCATCATCACAGCATCATAACTGCATCATCAAAGCATCATCTCGACATAATCACAATGTCATAAATACATCATCACTCCATCATCACAGCATTATCACATCATCATCACAACGTTTTCAGTGTCATCACAGCATCATAACAACGTCATCAAACTGTCATCACAGCATCATCACCAAATCATCACAGAATCATCACAGCATCATTACTGCATCATCACAGCATCTTTGCATCGTCATCAGAGCATCACCACTGCATCATCACATCATCATCTCAGCATCATCACAGCATCATTACTGCTTACTCACTGCATCATCACAGCGTCATGACAGTGTCATCACTGCATCATAACATCATAGCTTCATCATCAGAACATTATCACAGCATCATCACTGCATCATCACATCATCATTATAGCATCTTCACTGTCATCAATACATCATCACAGCATCATCACGTCATTATCACAGCATCATCAGTGTCATCTCAGCATCATCACTGCATCATGACTGCATCATAGCAGCATAATCACAGCATCATCACAGAATCATCACAGCATCATCATAAGGTCATCACAGCATCATCACTACGTCATCAGATTGTAATCACAGCATCATCATGGCATCATTACTGCATCATCACTGCTTACTCACTGCATCATCACAGCATCATCTCAGCATCATCACAGAATCATTTCTGCATAATCATTGCATTTTCACAGCGTCATCACAGTATCATCACTGCATCATCACAGTGTCATCACAGCATCATCAAAGCATCACGACAGCGTCATCTCACCATCACGACAGCGTCATCAAAGCATCATCACTGCATCATAACAACATCATCTCAGCATCATCACAGAATCATTTCTGCATAATCACTGCATCATCATAGTGTCATCACAGTATATTCACTGCATCATCACATCATCACAGTGTCATCACAGAATCATCACTGAATCATCCAAGCATCATCCAAGCATCATCACAGCACCACCAATGCATCATCACAGTATCATCACTGCATAATCACTGCATCATCACCGCATCATCACATCATCAACACTGCATCATTGCTGCATCATCACATCATTGTCACAGTATCATCAAAATATCATCACAGCATCATCACACCATCATAACAACATCATCACAGCGTCATCACAGTATCGTAAATGCATCATCACAGAATCATCACTGAATCATCATAGCATCTTCATATCATCATCACAGCATCATCACTGCATCATCACAGCATCATCACATCGTCATCAAAACATCATTACAAGTATCAACACAACATAATCACAGTGTCATCACAGCATCATCATTGCATCCTTACTGCATGATCACAGCATCTCCGCATCGTAATCACATCATCATCACTGCATCATCACTGAATCATCACTGTACCATCACTGCATCATCAGAGCATAATCTGAGCATAATCTCAGCATAATCACAGCATCATCACAGCATCATTACTGCATCATCACAGCATCTTTGCATCGTCATCAGAGCATCACCACTGCATCATCACTACATCATCACATCATCATCACAGCATTTTAGCTACATAATCACAGAATCATCAAAGCGTAACGACAGCATCATCACAACATCATTACAGCATCATCACAGCGTCATCGTAACATCATGACTGTATCATCACAGCATCATCACAGCATCACCGCAGCGTCATCACTGCATCATCACAGCATCATCACAGCATCATCACGGCATCGTTACAGCATCGTCATATCATCATAACTGCATCATCACAACAACATAACAAAATCATCAAAGCATCGTCACAGCATCATCACCGCGTCATCACAGCATCATCACGGCATCGTCACTGCATCTAAACTGCATCATCACAAAATCATCACAGCTTCATTACTGCAGCATCACAGCATCATCAAAGCATCATCGCAGCATCATCACATCATCATCACTGCATCATCACAGAATCATTACTGTTTACTCACTGCGGCATCACAGCATTATCACGGTGTCATAACTGCATCATCACTGCACCATTACTGCATCATCACAGTGTCATCTCAGCATCATCACAGCATCATTACTGCCTAATCATTGCATTATCACAACGTCATCACAGTATCATCAGTGCATCATCACAGCATCATTACTGCATCATCACATCATCATCACAGAATCACGATAGTGTCATCACAGCGTCATCACTGCATCATCACAGCGTCATCTCAGCATCATCAGAGACTCATCACAGCGTCATCACTGCATCATCACTGCATCACCACAGTATCATCACAGCATCATCACAAAATTATAAGAGCGTCATCACAGCGTTATTACTGCATCATCACAGCATCAATAGAGCATCATCACAGCGTCATCACAGCGTTATCACAGCGTCATCACAGCATCATCACAGCATCACGACATCATCATCACAGCTTCACGACAGTATCATGAGAGCGTCTTCACAGCATCATCACTACATCATCACAGCATCATCACTGCGTCATCAGAGCATCATCACAAAATCATCACAGCGTCATTACTGCATCATCACTGCATCATCACAGCGTCATCACCGCATCATCACTGCATTGTCACAACATCATGGCGTCATAATAACTGCATCATAACAGCATGATCAAAGCATCATCACAGCGTCATCACAGCGTCATAACTGCATAAACACTGCATCATCAAAGAACCATCACAGCATCATCACAGCGTCATAACAGCATCATCAGAGCATCATCACATCGTCATCACATCGTCATCAAAGAATCTTCACAGCATCATCGCTATGTCATCATAGCATCATCATAATATTATCACAGCTTCATCACAGCGTCATAACAACATCATCACTGCATCATCACAGCATCATCATTATTGCATCATGACTGCATCATTACAGCATCATCAGAGCAGAATCAGTGCGTCGTCACAGCATCATTACTGCATCACCACATCATCACTGTGTTATCGCAGCGTCATCACAGCATCATCACAACATCATCACAGCATCATTGCAGCATCATCACATCATCATCACAGCGTCATCACAACATCATCGTAGCATCATCATGCATCATCACAGCATCATTACTGCATCATCACAGCATCATCACAGCATCATCACTGCATCATCACTGAATAATCACAGCATCATCACTTCATCATCACGGCATCGTTACAGCATCGTCATATCATCATAACTGCATCATCACAACAACATAACAAAATCATCAAACCATCATCACAGCATCATCACCGCGTCATCACAGCGTCATAACTGCATCGTCACTGCATCTAAACTGCATCATCAAAAACTCATCACTGCATCACATCATAATCACAACATCATCAAAGCGTCATCACAGCATCATCACTGCGTTATCACAGCATCATCTCAGCATCATCACAGTATCATTACTGCTTATTCACTGCATCATCACAACATCATCACAGCGTCATTACAGTGTCATAAATGCATCATCACAGTGTCATCAAAGCGTCCTAACTGCATAATCACTGCATCATCGCAGCTTCATCACAGCATCATGACAGCGTCATCACAGCATCAAAAATGCATAATCACTTCATCCTCACATCATCATCATAGCATCATAGCTGCATAATCATAGAGTCATCACAGCATCATCACTACATCATCAAATTGTCATCACTGTATCATCACAGCATCATCATAGCATCATCACTGCATAATCACAGTGTCATAACAGCATCATTACAACACCATGACTACGTCATCACAGCATCACGACAGCGTCATTACAGTGTCATCACAGCATCATCACTGCATTATCACAACATCATCACAACATCATCACTGCGTCATCAGAGCGTCATCACTACATAATCACTTCTTACTCAGTGAATCATCACTGCATCATCACATCATCACAGCATCATCTCAGCATAATCACAGTATCATCACAGCGTCATCACTACATCATCAATGCATCATCACTGCATCATCACAGCATCATCACTGCATCATCACAGCATCATCAGAGCATCATCACAGCATCATCACAACATCATCACAGAGTCATCACAGCATCATCACTGCATAATCACTGCATCATCACAGCATCCTCACAGCATCAATACAGCGTCATCACAACGTCAACAATGCATCATTACAGCATCATCTCAGTATAGTCACAGCATAATCACTGCATAATCACTGCATCATCATATCGTCATCACTGCATCATCACTGCATCATCACAGCACCATCACAGCATCATTACTTCAGAATCACTGCATCATCACAGCATCATAGCTGCATAATCACAGCATCATCACATCATCATCGCATAGTCATCACAGCGTCATCACTGCATCATCACAGCATCCTCACAGCAACATCGCAGCATCACAGCATCATCGCATCATCATCACAGTGTCATGAGAGCATCATCACTGCATAATCACCGCATAATCACAGCATCATCTCAGCATAATCACAGTATCATCACAGCATCATCACTACATCATCACTGCATCATCACAGAATCATCACTGCGTCATCACAGCATCATCAGAGCATCATCACAGCATCATCACAGCATCATCACAGCATCATCATATCATCATCTCAGCATCATTACTGCTTACTCACTGCATCATCATAGCATCATCACATCATCATCACAACATCATCAGTTTCATGTCAGCATCATCACTGCATCATCACTGCATCATCACAGCATCCTCACAGCATCAACACAGCGTCATCACAGCGTCATCAATGCATCATCACTGCATCATCTCAGTATAGTCACAGAATTATTACAGCATAATCACTGCATCATCATATCATCACTGCATCATCACTGCATCATCACTGCATCATCACAGCACCATCACAGCATCATTACTTCAGAATCACTGCATCCTCACAGCATCCTCACAGCAACATCGCAGCATCATCACAGCATCATCACACTGTCAGGACAGCATCAGCACTGCATAATCACTGCATAATCTCCGCATAATCACAGCATCATCACATCATCATCACAATATCATCACAGCGTCATCACTACACATCACTGCATCATCACTACATCATCACAGCATCATCACTTCGTCATCATCAGAGCATCATCACAGCATCATCACTGCATCCTCACTGCATCATGAGTGCATCATCATCACAGCATCATAACTGCATCATCAAAGCATCATCTCGGCATAATCACAATGTCATAAATACATCATCACTCCATCATCACAGCATTATCACATCATCATCACAACGTTTTCAGTGTCATCACAGCATCATAACAACGTCATCAAACTGTCATCACAGCATCATCACCAAATCATCACAGAATCATCACAGCATCATTACTGCATCATCACAGCATCTTTGCATCGTCATCAGAGCATCACCACTGCATCATCACATCATCATCTCAGCATCATCACAGCATCATTACTGCTTACTCACTGCATCATCACAGCGTCATGACAGTGTCATCACTGCATCATAACATCATAGCTTCATCATCAGAACATTATCACAGCATCATCACTGCATCATCACATCATCATTATAGCATCTTCACTGTCATCAATACATCATCACAGCATCATCACGTCATTATCACAGCATCATCAGTGTCATCTCAGCATCATCACAGAATCATCACAGCATCATCATAAGGTCATCACAGCATCATCACTACGTCATCAAATTGTAATCACAGCATCATCACAGTGTCCTCACTGAATCATCACTGCACCATCACTGCAACATCACAGCATCATCTCAGCATCATCATGGCATCATTACTGCATCATCACTGCTTACTCACTGCATCATCACAGCATCATCTCAGCATCATCACAGAATCATTTCTGCATAATCATTGCATTTTCACAGCGTCATCACAGTATCATCACTGCATCATCACAGTGTCATCACAGCATCATCAAAGCATCACGACAGCGTCATCTCACCATCACGACAGCGTCATCAAAGCATCATCACTGCATCATAACAACATCATCTCAGCATCATCACAGAATCATTTCTGCATAATCACTGCATCATCATAGTGTCATCACAGTATATTCACTGCATCATCACATCATCACAGAATCATCACTGAATCATCCAAGCATCATCCAAGCATCATCACAGCACCACCAATGCATCATCACAGTATCATCACTGCATAATCACTGCATCATCACCGCATCATCACATCATCAACACTGCATCATTGCTGCACCATCACATCATTGTCACAGTATCATCAAAATATCATCACAGCATCATCACACCATCATAACAACATCATCACAGCGTCATCACAGTATCGTAAATGCATCATCACAGAATCATCACTGAATCATCATAGCATCTTCATATCATCATCACAGCATCATCACTGCATCATCACAGCATCATCACATCGTCATCAAAACATCATTACAAGTATCAACACAACATAATCACAGTGTCATCACAGCATCATCATTGCATCCTTACTGCATGATCACAGCATCTCCGCATCGTAATCACATCATCATCACTGACTCCTCACTGAATCATCACTGTACCATCACTGCATCATCAGAGCATAATCTGAGCATAATCTCAGCATAATCACAGCATCATCACAGAATCATCACAGCATCATTACTGCATCGTCACAGCATCTTTGCATCGTCATCAGAGCATCACCACTGCATCATCACTACATCATCACATCATCATCACAGCATTTCAGCTACATAATCACAGAATCATCATAGCGTAACGACAGCATCATCACAACATCATTACAGCATCATCACAGCGTCATCGTAACATCATGACTGTATCATCACAGCATCATCACAGCGTCATCACTGCATCATCACAGCATCATCACGGCATCGTTACAGCATCGTCATATCATCATAACTGCATCATCACAACAACATAACAAAATCATCAAAGCATCGTCACAGCATCATCACCGCGTCATCACAGCGTCATAACTGCATCGTCACTGCATCTAAACTGCATCATCACAAAATCATCACAGCTTCATCACTGCAGCATCACAGCATCATCAAAGCATCATCGCAGCATCATCACATCATCATCACTGCATCATCACAGAATCATTACTGTTTACTCACTGCGGCATCACAGCATTATCACGGTGTCATAACTGCATCATCACTGCACCATTACTGCATCATCACAGTGTCATCTCAGCATCATCACAGCATCATTACTGCCTAATCATTGCATTATCACAACGTCATCACAGTATCATCAGTGCATCATCACAGCATCATTACTGCATCATCACATCATCATCACAGAATCACGATAGTGTCATCACAGCGTCATCACTGCATCATCACAGCGTCATCTCAGCATCATCAGAGACTCATCAAAGCGTCATCACTGCATCACCACAGTATCATCACAGCATCATCACAAAATTATAAGAGCGTCATCACAGCGTTATTACTGCATCATCACAGCATCAATAGAGCATCATCACAGCGTCATCACAGCGTTATCACAGCGTCATCACAGCGTCATCACAGCATCATCACAGCATCACGACATCATCATCACAGCTTCACGACAGTGTCATGAGAGCGTCTTCACAGCATCATCACTACATCATCACAGCATCATCACTGCGTCATCAGAGCATCATCACAAAATCATCACAGCATCATCACCGCATCATCACTGCATTGTCACAACATCATGGCGTCATAATAACTGCATCATAACAGCATGATCAAAGCATCATCACAGCGTCATCACAGCGTCATAACTGCATAAACACTGCATCATCAAAGAACCATCACAGCATCATCACAGCGTCATAACAGCATCATCAGAGCATCATCACATCGTCATCACATCGTCATCAAAGAATCTTCACAGCATCATCGCTATGTCATCATAGCATCATCATAATATTATCACAGCTTCATCACAGCGTCATAACAACATCATCACTGCATCATCACAGCATCATCATTATTGCATCATGACTGCATCATTACAGCATCATCAGAGCAGAATCAGTGCGTCGTCACAGCATCATTACTGCATCACCACATCATCACTGTGTTATCGCAGCGTCATCACAGCATCATCACAGAATCATCACAGCATCATTGCAGCATCATCACATCATCATCACAGCGTCATCACAACATCATCGTAGCATCATCATGCATCATCACAGCATCATTACTGCATCATCACAGCATCATCACAGCATCATCACTGCATCATCACTGAATAATCACAGCATCATCACTGCATCATCACGGCATCGTTACAGCATCGTCATATCATCATAACTGCATCATCACAACAACATAACAAAATCATCAAAGCATCATCACAGCATCATCACCGCGTCATCACAGCGTCATAACTGCATCGTCACTGCATCTAAACTGCATCATCACAAAATCATCACTGCATCACATCATAATCACAACATCATCAAAGCGTCATCACAGCATCATCACTGCGTTATCACAGCATCATCTCAGCATCATCACAGTATCATTACTGCTTATTCACTGCATCATCACAACATCATCACAGCGTCATTACAGTGTCATAAATGCATCATCACAGTGTCATCAAAGCGTCCTAACTGCATAATCACTGCATCATCGCAGCTTCATCACAGCATCATGACAGCGTCATCACAGCATCAAAAATGCATAATCACTTCATCCTCACATCATCATCATAGCATCATAGCTGCATAATCATAGAGTCAACACAGCATCATCACTACATCATCAAATTGTCATCACTGTATCATCACAGCATCATCATAGCATCATCACTGCATAATCACAGTGTCATAACAGCATCATTACAACACCATGACTACGTCATCACAGCATCACGACAGCGTCATTACAGTGTCATCACAGCATCATCACTGCATTATCACAACATCATCACAACATCATCACTGCGTCATCAGAGCGTCATCACTACATAATCACTTCTTACTCAGTGAATCATCACTGCATCATCACATCATCACAGCATCATCTCAGCATAATCACAGTATCATCACAGCGTCATCACTACATCATCAATGCATCATCACTGCATCATCACAGCATCATCACTGCATCATCACAGCATCATCAGAGCATCATCACAGCATCATCAGAGCATCATCACAGCATCATCACAACATCATCACAGAGTCATCACAGCATCATCACTGCATAATCACTGCATCATCACAGCATCCTCACAGCATCAATACAGCGTCATCACAACGTCAACAATGCATCATTACAGCATCATCTCAGTATAGTCACAGCATAATCACTGCATAATCACTGCATCATCATATCGTCATCACTGCATCATCACTGCATCATCACAGCACCATCACAGCATCATTACTTCAGAATCACTGCATCATCACAGCATCATAGCTGCATAATCACAGCATCATCACATCATCATCGCATAGTCATCACAGCGTCATCACTGCATCATCACAGCATCATCACAGCATCATTACTGCAGAATCACTGCATCATCACAGCATCCTCACAGCAACATCGCAGCATCATCACAGCATCATCGCATCATCATCACAGTGTCATGACAGCATCATCACTGCATAATCACCGCATAATCACAGCATCATCACAGCATAATCACAGTATCATCACTGCGTCATCACAGCATCATCAGAGCATCATCACAGCATCATCAGAGCATCATCACAGCATCATCATATCATCATCTCAGCATCATTACTGCTTACTCACTGCATCATCATAGCATCATCACATCATCATCACAACATCATCAGTTTCATGTCAGCATCATCACTGCATCATCACAGCATCCTCACAGCATCAACACAGCGTCATCACAGCGTCATCAATGCATCATTACAGCATCATCTCAGTATAGTCACAGAATTATTACAGCATAATCACTGCATCATCATATCATCACTGCATCATCACAGCACCATCACAGCATCATTACTTCAGAATCACTGCATCCTCACAGCATCCTCACAGCAACATCGCAGCATCATCACAGCATCATCACACTGTCATGACAGCATCATCACTGCATAATCACTGCATAATCTCCGCATAATCACAGCATCATCACATCATCATCACAATATCATCACAGCGTCATCACTAAACATCACTGCATCATCACTACATCATCACAGCATCATCACTTCGTCATCATCAGAGCATCATCACAGCATCATCACTGCATCCTCACTGCATCATGAGTGCATCATCATCACAGCATCATAACTGCATCATCAAAGCATCATCTCGGCATAATCACAATGTCATAAATACATCATCACTCCATCATCACAGCATTATCACATCATCATCACAACGTTTTCAGTGTCATCACAGCATCATAACAACGTCATCAAACTGTCATCACAGCATCATCACCAAATCATCACAGAATCATCACAGCATCATTACTGCATCATCACAGCATCTTTGCATCGTCATCAGAGCATCACCACTGCATCATCACATCATCATCTCAGCATCATCACAGCATCATTACTGCTTACTCACTGCATCATCACAGCGTCATGACAGTGTCATCACTGCATCATAACATCATAGCTTCATCATCAGAACATTATCACAGCATCATCACTGCATCATCACATCATCATTATAGCATCTTCACTGTCATCAATACATCATCACAGCATCATCACATCATTATCACAGCATCATCAGTGTCATCTCAGCATCATCACAGAATCATCACAGCATCATCATAAGGTCATCACAGCATCATCACTACGTCATCAAATTGTAATCACAGCATCATCACAGTGTCCTCACTGAATCATCACTGCACCATCACTGCAACATCACAGCATCATCTCAGCATCATCATGGCATCATTACTGCATCATCACTGCTTACTCACTGCATCATCACAGCATCATCTCAGCATCATCACAGAATCATTTCTGCATAATCATTGCATTTTCACAGCGTCATCACAGTATCATCACTGCATCATCACAGTGTCATCACAGCATCATCAAAGCATCACGACAGCGTCATCTCACCATCACGACAGTGTCATCAAAGCATCATCACTGCATCATAACAACATCATCTCAGCATCATCACAGAATCATTTCTGCATAATCACTGCATCATCATAGTGTCATCACAGTATATTCACTGCATCATCACATCATCACAGAATCATCACTGAATCATCCAAGCATCATCCAAGCATCATCACAGCACCACCAATGCATCATCACAGTATCATCACTGCATAATCACTGCATCATCACCGCATCATCACATCATCAACACTGCATCATTGCTGCACCATCACATCATTGTCACAGTATCATCAAAATATCATCACAGCATCATCACACCATCATAACAACATCATCACAGCGTCATCACAGTATCGTAAATGCATCATCACAGAATCATCACTGAATCATCATAGCATCTTCATATCATCATCACAGCATCATCACTGCATCATCACAGCATCATCACATCGTCATCAAAACATCATTACAAGTATCAACACAACATAATCACAGTGTCATCACAGCATCATCATTGCATCCTTACTGCATGATCACAGCATCTCCGCATCGTAATCACATCATCATCACTGACTCCTCACTGAATCATCACTGTACCATCACTGCATCATCAGAGCATAATCTGAGCATAATCTCAGCATAATCACAGCATCATCACAGAATCATCACAGCATCATTACTGCATCATCACAGCATCTTTGCATCGTCATCAGAGCATCACCACTGCATCATCACTACATCATCACATCATCATCACAGCATTTTAGCTACATAATCACAGAATCATCATAGCGTAACGACAGCATCATCACAACATCATTACAGCATCATCACAGCGTCATCGTAACATCATGACTGTATCATCACAGCATCATCACAGCATCACCGCAGCGTCATCACTGCATCATCACAGCATCATCACGGCATCGTTACAGCATCGTCATATCATCATAACTGCATCATCACAACAACATAACAAAATCATCAAAGCATCATCACAGCATCATCACCGCGTCATCACAGCGTCATAACTGCATCGTCACTGCATCTAAACTGCATCATCACAAAATCATCACTGCATCACATCATAATCACAACATCATCAAAGCGTCATCACAGCATCATCACTGCGTTATCACAGCATCATCTCAGCATCATCACAGTATCATTACTGCTTATTCACTGCATCATCACAACATCATCACAGCGTCATTACAGTGTCATAAATGCATCATCACAGTGTCATCAAAGCGTCCTAACTGCATAATCACTGCATCATCGCAGCTTCATCACAGCATCATGACAGCGTCATCACAGCATCAAAAATGCATAATCACTTCATCCTCACATCATCATCATAGCATCATAGCTGCATAATCATAGAGTCATCACAGCATCATCACTACATCATCAAATTGTCATCACTGTATCATCACAACATCATCATAGCATCATCACTGCATAATCACAGTGTCATAACAGCATCATTACAACACCATGACTACGTCATCACAGCATCACGACAGCGTCATTACAGTGTCATCACAGCATCATCACTGCATTATCACAACATCATCACAACATCATCACTGCGTCATCAGAGCGTCATCACTACATAATCACTTCTTACTCAGTGAATCATCACTGCATTATCACATCATCACAGCATCATCTCAGCATAATCACAGTATTATCACAGCGTCATCACTACATCATCAATGCATCATCACTGCATCATCACAGCATCATCACTGCATCATCACAGCATCATCAGAGCATCATCACAGCATCATCACAACATCATCACAGAGTCATCACAGCATCATCACTGCATAATCACTGCATCATCACAGCATCAATACAGCGTCATCACAACGTCAACAATGCATCATTACAGCATCATCTTAGTATAGTCACAGCATAATCACTGCATAATCACTGCATCATCATATCGTCATCACTGCATCATCACTGCATCATCACAGCACCATCACAGCATCATTACTGCAGAATCACTGCATCATCACAGCATCATAGCTGCATAATCACAGCATCAAAACTGCATAATCACAGCATCATCACATCATCATCGCATAGTCATCACAGCGTCATCAAAGCATCATCGCAGCATCATCACATCATCATCACTGCATCATCACAGAATCATTACTGTTTACTCACTGCGGCATCACAGCATTATCACGGTGTCATAACTGCATCATCACTGCACCATTACTGCATCATCACAGTGTCATCTCAGCATCATCACAGCATCATTACTGCCTAATCATTGCATTATCACAACGTCATCACAGTATCATCAGTGCATCATCACAGCATCATTACTGCATCATCACATCATCATCACAGAATCACGATAGTGTCATCACAGCGTCATCACTGCATCATCACAGCGTCATCTCAGCATCATCAGAGACTCATCAAAGCGTCATCACTGCATCACCACAGTATCATCACAGCATCATCACAAAATTATAAGAGCGTCATCACAGCGTTATTACTGCATCATCACAGCATCAATAGAGCATCATCACAGCGTCATCACAGCGTTATCACAGCGTCATCACAGCATCATCACAGCATCACGACATCATCATCACAGCTTCACGACAGTGTCATGAGAGCGTCTTCACAGCATCATCACTACATCATCACAGCATCATCACTGCGTCATCAGAGCATCATCACAAAATCATCACAGCGTCATTACTGCATCATCACTGCATCATCACAGCGTCATCACCGCATCATCACTGCATTGTCACAACATCATGGCGTCATAATAACTGCATCATAACAGCATGATCAAAGCATCATCACAGCGTCATCACAGCGTCATAACTGCATAAACACTGCATCATCAAAGAACCATCACAGCATCATCACAGCGTCATAACAGCATCATCAGAGCATCATCACATCGTCATCACATCGTCATCAAAGAATCTTCACAGCATCATCGCTATGTCATCATAGCATCATCATAATATTATCACAGCTTCATCACAGCGTCATAACAACATCATCACTGCATCATCACAGCATCATCATTATTGCATCATGACTGCATCATTACAGCATCATCAGAGCAGAATCAGTGCGTCGTCACAGTATCATTACTGCATCACCACATCATCACTGTGTTATCGCAGCGTCATCACAGCATCATCACAGAATCATCACAGCATCATTGCAGCATCATCACATCATCATCACAGCGTCATCACAACATCATCGTAGCATCATCATGCATCATCACAGCATCATTACTGCATCATCACAGCATCATCACAGCATCATCACTGCATCATCACTGAATAATCACAGCATCATCACTTCATCATCACGGCATCGTTACAGCATCGTCATATCATCATAACTGCATCATCACAACAACATAACAAAATCATCAAACCATCATCACAGCATCATCACCGCGTCATCACAGCGTCATAACTGCATCGTCACTGCATCTAAACTGCATCATCAAAAAATCATCACTGCATCACATAATCACAACATCATCAAAGCGTCATCACAGCATCATCACTGCGTTATCACAGCATCATCTCAGCATCATCACAGTATCATTACTGCTTATTCACTGCATCATCACAACATCATCACAGCGTCATTACAGTGTCATAAATGCATCATCACAGTGTCATCAAAGCGTCCTAACTGCATAATCACTGCATCATCGCAGCTTCATCACAGCATCATGACAGCGTCATCACAGCATCAAAAATGCATAATCACTTCATCCTCACATCATCATCATAGCATCATAGCTGCATAATCATAGAGTCATCACAGCATCATCACTACATCATCAAATTGTCATCACTGTATCATCACAGCATCATCATAGCATCATCACTGCATAATCAAAGTGTCATAACAGCATCATTACAACACCATGACTACGTCATCACAGCATCACGACAGCGTCATTACAGTGTCATCACAGCATCATCACTGCATTATCACAACATCATCACAACATCATCACTGCGTCATCAGAGCGTCATCACTACATAATCACTTCTTACTCAGTGAATCATCACTGCATCATCACATCATCACAGCATCATCTCAGCATAATCACAGTATCATCACAGCGTCATCACTACATCATCAATGCATCATCACTGCATCATCACAGCATCATCACTGCATCATCACAGCATCATCAGAGCATCATCACAGCATCATCACATCATCATCTCAGCATCATTACTGCTTACTCACTGCATCATCATAGCATCATCACATCATCATCACAACATCATCAGTTTCATGTCAGCATCATCACTGCATAATCACTGCATCATCACAGCATCCTCACAGCATCAACACAGCGTCATCACAGCGTCATCAATGCATCATTACAGCATCATCTCAGTATAGTCACAGAATTATTACAGCATAATCACTGCATCATCATATCATCACTGCATCATCACTGCATCATCACAGCACCATCACAGCATCATTACTTCAGAATCACTGCATCATCACAGCATCCTCACAGCAACATCGCAGCATCATCACAGCATCATCACACTGTCATGACAGCATCATCACTGCATAATCACTGCATAATCTCCGCATAATCACAGCATCATCACATCATCATCACAAGGTTTTCAGTGTCATCACAGCATCATAACAACGTCATCAAACTGTCATCACAGCGTCATCACTACACATCACTGCATCATCACTACATCATCACAGCATCATCACTTCGTCATCATCAGAGCATCATCACAGCATCATCACTGCATCCTCACTGCATCATGAGTGCATCATCATCACAGCATCATAACTGCATCATCAAAGCATCATCTCGGCATAATCACAATGTCATAAATACATCATCACTCCATCATCACAGCATTATCACATCATCATCACAACGTTTTCAGTGTCATCACAGCATCATAACAACGTCATCAAACTGTCATCACAGCATCATCATCAAATCATCACAGAATCATCACAGCATCATTACTGCATCATCACAGCATCTTTGCATCGTCATCAGAGCATCACCACTGCATCATCACATCATCATCTCAGCATCATCACAGCATCATTACTGCTTACTCACTGCATCATCACAGCGTCATGACAGTGTCATCACTGCATCATAACATCATAGCTTCATCATCAGAACATTATCACAGCATCATCACTGCATCATCACATCATCATTATAGCATCTTCACTGTCATCAATACATCATCACAGCATCATCACATCATTATCACAGCATCATCAGTGTCATCTCAGCATCATCACTGCATCATGACTGCATCATAGCAGCATAATCACAGCATCATCACAGAATCATCACAGCATCATCATAAGGTCATCACAGCATCATCACTACGTCATCAGATTGTAATCACAGCATCATCACAGTGTCCTCACTGAATCATCACTGCACCATCACTGCAACATCACAGCATCATCTCAGCATCATCATGGCATCATTACTGCATCATCACTGCTTACTCACTGCATCATCACAGCATCATCTCAGCATCATCACAGAATCATTTCTGCATAATCATTGCATTTTCACACGTCATCACAGTATCATCACTGCATCATCACAGTGTCATCACAGCATCATCAAAGCATCACGACAGCGTCATCTCACCATCACGACAGCGTCATCAAAGCATCATCACTGCATCATAACAACATCATCTCAGCATCATCACAGAATCATTTCTGCATAATCACTGCATCATCATAGTGTCATCACAGTATATTCACTGCATCATCACATCATCACAGTGTCATCACAGAATCATCACTGAATCATCCAAGCATCATCACAGCACCACCAATGCATCATCACAGTATCATCACTGCATAATCACTGCATCATCACTGCATCATCACTGCATCATCACCGCATCATCACATCATCAACACTGCATCATTGCTGCATCATCACATCATTGTCACAGTATCATCAAAATATCATCACAGCATCATCACACCATCATAACAACATCATCACAGCGTCATCACAGTATCGTAAATGCATCATCACAGAATCATCACTGAATCATCATAGCATCTTCATATCATCATCACAATATCATCACAGCATCATCACTGCATCATCACAGCATCATCACTGCATAATCACTGCATCATCACCACATCATCACAGCATCATCACTGCATAATCACTGCATCATCACAGCATCATCACATCGTCATCAAAACATCATTACAAGTATCAACACAACATAATCACAGTGTCATCACAGCATCATCATTGCATCCTTACTGCATGATCACAGCATCTCCGCATCGTAATCACATCATCATCACTGACTCCTCACTGAATCATCACTGTACCATCACTGCATCATCAGAGCATAATCTGAGCATAATCTCAGCATAATCACAGCATCATCACAGAATCATCACAGCATCATTACTGCATCATCACAGCATCTTTGCATCGTCATCAGAGCATCACCACTGCATCATCACTACATCATCACATCATCATCACAGCATTTTAGCTACATAATCACAGAATCATCATAGCGTAACGACAGCATCATCACAACATCATTACAGCATCATCACAGCGTCATCGTAACATCATGACTGTATCATCACAGCATCATCACAGCATCACCGCAGCGTCATCACTGCATCATCACAGCATCATCACAGCATCATCACGGCATCGTTACAGCATCGTCATATCATCATAACTGCATCATCACAACAACATAACAAAATCATCAAAGCATCGTCACAGCATCATCACCGCGTCATCACAGCGTCATAACTGCATCGTCACTGCATCTAAACTGCATCATCACAAAATCATCACAGCTTCATCACTGCAGCATCACAGCATCATCAAAGCATCATCGCAGCATCATCACATCATCATCACTGCATCATCACAGAATCATTACTGTTTACTCACTGCGGCATCACAGCATTATCACGGTGTCATAACTGCATCATCACTGCACCATTACTGCATCATCACAGTGTCATCTCAGCATCATCACAGCATCATTACTGCCTAATCATTGCATTATCACAACGTCATCACAGTATCATCAGTGCATCATCACAGCATCATTACTGCATCATCACATCATCATCACAGAATCACGATAGTGTCATCACAGCGTCATCACTGCATCATCACAGCGTCATCTCAGCATCATCAGAGACTCATCACAGCGTCATCACTGCATCATCACTGCATCACCACAGTATCATCACAGCATCATCACAAAATTATAAGAGCGTCATCACAGCGTTATTACTGCATCATCACAGCATCAATAGAGCATCATCACAGCGTCATCACAGCGTTATCACAGCGTCATCACAGCATCATCACAGCATCACGACATCATCATCACAGCTTCACGACAGTGTCATGAGAGCGTCTTCACAGCATCATCACTACATCATCACAGCATCATCACTGCGTCATCAGAGCATCATCACAAAATCATCACAGCGTCATTACTGCATCATCACTGCATCATCACAGCGTCATCACCGCATCATCACTGCATTGTCACAACATCATGGCGTCATAATAACTGCATCATAACAGCATGATCAAAGCATCATCACAGCATCATAACAGCATCATCAGAGCATCATCACATCGTCATCACATCGTCATCAAAGAATCTTCACAGCATCATCGCTATGTCATCATAGCATCATCATAATATTATCACAGCTTCATCACAGCGTCATAACAACATCATCACTGCATCATCACAGCATCATCATTATTGCATCATGACTGCATCATTACAGCATCATCAGAGCAGAATCAGTGCGTCGTCACAGCATCATTACTGCATCACCACATCATCACTGTGTTATCGCAGCGTCATCACAGTATCATCACAACATCATCACAGCATCATTGCAGCATCATCACATCATCATCACAGCGTCATCACAACATCATCGTAGCATCATCATGCATCATCACAGCATCATTACTGCATCATCACAGCATCATCACAGCATCATCACTGCATCATCACTGAATAATCACAGCATCATCACTTCATCATCACGGCATCGTTACAGCATCGTCATATCATCATAACTGCATCATCACAACAACATAACAAAATCATCAAACCATCATCACAGCATCATCACCGCGTCATCACAGCGTCATAACTGCATCGTCACTGCATCTAAACTGCATCATCAAAAAATCATCACTGCATCACATCATAATCACAACATCATCAAAGCGTCATCACAGCATCATCACTGCGTTATCACAGCATCATCTCAGCATCATCACAGTATCATTACTGCTTATTCACTGCATCATCACAACATCATCACAGCGTCATTACAGTGTCATAAATGCATCATCACAGTGTCATCAAAGCGTCCTAACTGCATAATCACTGCATCATCGCAGCTTCATCACAGCATCATGACAGCGTCATCACAGCATCAAAAATGCATAATCACTTCATCCTCACATCATCATCATAGCATCATAGCTGCATAATCATAGAGTCATCACAGCATCATCACTACATCATCAAATTGTCATCACTGTATCATCACAGCATCATCATAGCATCATCACTGCATAATCACAGTGTCATAACAGCATCATTACAACACCATGACTACGTCATCACAGCATCACGACAGCGTCATTACAGTGTCATCACAGCATCATCACTGCATTATCACAACATCATCACAACATCATCACTGCGTCATCAGAGCGTCATCACTACATAATCACTTCTTACTCAGTGAATCATCACTGCATCATCACATCATCACAGCATCATCTCAGCATAATCACAGTATCATCACAGCGTCATCACTACATCATCAATGCATCATCACTGCATCATCACAGCATCATCACTGCATCATCACAGCATCATCAGAGCATCATCACAGCATCATCACATCATCATCTCAGCATCATTACTGCTTACTCACTGCATCATCATAGCATCATCACATCATCATCACAACATCATCAGTTTCATGTCAGCATCATCACTGCATAATCACTGCATCATCACAGCATCCTCACAGCATCAACACAGCGTCATCACAGCGTCATCAATGCATCATTACAGCATCATCTCAGTATAGTCACAGAATTATTACAGCATAATCACTGCATCATCATATCATCACTGCATCATCACTGCATCATCACAGCACCATCACAGCATCATTACTTCAGAATCACTGCATCATCACAGCATCCTCACAGCAACATCGCAGCATCATCACAGCATCATCACACTGTCATGACAGCATCATCACTGCATAATCACTGCATAATCTCCGCATAATCACAGCATCATCACATCATCATCACAATATCATCACAGCGTCATCACTACACATCACTGCATCATCACTACATCATCACAGCATCATCACTTCGTCATCATCAGAGCATCATCACAGCATCATCACTGCATCCTCACTGCATCATGAGTGCATCATCATCACAGCATCATAACTGCATCATCAAAGCATCATCTCGACATAATCACAATGTCATAAATACATCATCACTCCATCATCACAGCATTATCACATCATCATCACAACGTTTTCAGTGTCATCACAGCATCATAACAACGTCATCAAACTGTCATCACAGCATCATCACCAAATCATCACAGAATCATCACAGCATCATTACTGCATCATCACAGCATCTTTGCATCGTCATCAGAGCATCACCACTGCATCATCACATCATCATCTCAGCATCATCACAGCATCATTACTGCTTACTCACTGCATCATCACAGCGTCATGACAGTGTCATCACTGCATCATAACATCATAGCTTCATCATCAGAACATTATCACAGCATCATCACTGCATCATCACATCATCATTATAGCATCTTCACTGTCATCAATACATCATCACAGCATCATCACATCATTATCACAGCATCATCAGTGTCATCTCAGCATCATCACTGCATCATGACTGCATCATAGCAGCATAATCACAGCATCATCACAGAATCATCACAGCATCATCATAAGGTCATCACAGCATCATCACTACGTCATCAGATTGTAATCACAGCATCATCACAGTGTCCTCACTGAATCATCACTGCACCATCACTGCAACATCACAGCATCATCTCAGCATCATCATGGCATCATTACTGCATCATCACTGCTTACTCACTGCATCATCACAGCATCATCTCAGCATCATCACAGAATCATTTCTGCATAATCATTGCATTTTCACAGCGTCATCACAGTATCATCACTGCATCATCACAGTGTCATCACAGCATCATCAAAGCATCACGACAGCGTCATCTCACCATCACGACAGCGTCATCAAAGCATCATCACTGCATCATAACAACATCATCTCAGCATCATCACAGAATCATTTCTGCATAATCACTGCATCATCATAGTGTCATCACAGTATATTCACTGCATCATCACATCATCACAGTGTCATCACAGAATCATCACTGAATCATCCAAGCATCATCCAAGCATCATCACAGCACCACCAATGCATCATCACAGTATCATCACTGCATAATCACTGCATCATCACCGCATCATCACTGCATCATCACCGCATCATCACATCATCAACACTGCATCATTGCTGCATCATCACATCATTGTCACAGTATCATCAAAATATCATCACAGCATCATCACACCATCATAACAACATCATCACAGCGTCATCACAGTATCGTAAATGCATCATCACAGAATCATCACTGAATCATCATAGCATCTTCATATCATCATCACAATATCATCACAGCATCATCAGAGCATCATCACTGCATCATCACAGCATCATCACTGCATAATCACTGCATCATCACCACATCATCACAGCATCATCACAGCATCATCACTGCATCATCACAGCATCATCACATCGTCATCAAAACATCATTACAAGTATCAACACAACATAATCACAGTGTCATCACAGCATCATCATTGCATCCTTACTGCATGATCACAGCATCTCCGCATCGTAATCACATCATCATCACTGACTCCTCACTGAATCATCACTGTACCATCACTGCATCATCAGAGCATAATCTGAGCATAATCTCAGCATAATCACAGCATCATCACAGAATCATCACAGCATCATTACTGCATCATCACAGCATCTTTGCATCGTCATCAGAGCATCACCACTGCATCATCACTACATCATCACATCATCATCACAGCATTTTAGCTACATAATCACAGAATCATCATAGCGTAACGACAGCATCATCACAACATCATTACAGCATCATCACAGCGTCATCGTAACATCATGACTGTATCATCACAGCATCATCACAGCATCACCGCAGCGTCATCACTGCATCATCACAGCATCATCACAGCATCATCACGGCATCGTTACAGCATCGTCATATCATCATAACTGCATCATCACAACAACATAACAAAATCATCAAAGCATCGTCACAGCATCATCACCGCGTCATCACAGCGTCATAACTGCATCGTCACTGCATCTAAACTGCATCATCACAAAATCATCACAGCTTCATCACTGCAGCATCACAGCATCATCAAAGCATCATCGCAGCATCATCACATCATCATCACTGCATCATCACAGAATCATTACTGTTTACTCACTGCGGCATCACAGCATTATCACGGTGTCATAACTGCATCATCACTGCACCATTACTGCATCATCACAGTGTCATCTCAGCATCATCACAGCATCATTACTGCCTAATCATTGCATTATCACAACGTCATCACAGTATCATCAGTGCATCATCACAGCATCATTACTGCATCATCACATCATCATCACAGAATCACGATAGTGTCATCACAGCGTCATCACTGCATCATCACAGCATCATCAGAGACTCATCACAACGTCATCACTGCATCATCACTGCATCACCACAGTATCATCACAGCATCATCACAAAATTATAAGAGCGTCATCACAGCGTTATTACTGCATCATCACAGCATCAATAGAGCATCATCACAGCGTCATCACAGCGTTATCACAGCGTCATCACAGCATCATCACAGCATCACGACATCATCATCACAGCTTCACGACAGTGTCATGAGAGCGTCTTCACAGCATCATCACTACATCATCACAGCATCATCACTGCGTCATCAGAGCATCATCACAAAATCATCACAGCGTCATTACTGCATCATCACTGCATCAGCACAGCGTCATCACCGCATCATCACTGCATTGTCACAACATCATGGCGTCATAATAACTGCATCATAACAGCATGATCAAAGCATCATCACAGCGTCATCACAGCGTCATAACTGCATAAACACTGCATCATCAAAGAACCATCACAGCATCATCACAGCATCATAACAGCATCATCAGAGCATCATCACATCGTCATCACATCGTCATCAAAGAATCTTCACAGCATCATCGCTATGTCATCATAGCATCATCATAATATTATCACAGCTTCATCACAGCGTCATAACAACATCATCACTGCATCATCACAGCATCATCATTATTGCATCATGACTGCATCATTACAGCATCATCAGAGCAGAATCAGTGCGTCGTCACAGCATCATTACTGCATCACCACATCATCACTGTGTTATCGCAGCGTCATCACAGCATCATCACAACATCATCACAGAATCATCACAGCATCATTGCAGCATCATCACATCATCATCACGGCGTCATTACAACATCATCGTAGCATCATCATGCATCATCACAGCATCATTACTGCATCATCACAGCATCATCACAGCATCATCACTGAATAATCACAGCATCATCACTTCATCATCACGGCATCGTTACAGCATCGTCATATCATCATAACTGCATCATCACAACAACATAACAAAATCATCAAACCATCATCACAGCATCATCACCGCGTCATCACAGCGTCATAACTGCATCGTCACTGCATCTAAACTGCATCATCACAAAATCATCACTGCATCACATCATAATCACAACATCATCAAAGCGTCATCACAGCATCATCACTGCGTTATCACAGCATCATCTCAGCATCATCACAGTATCATTACTGCTTATTCACTGCATCATCACAACATCATCACAGCGTCATTACAGTGTCATAAATGCATCATCACAGTGTCATCAAAGCGTCCTAACTGCATAATCACTGCATCATCGCAGCTTCATCACAGCATCATGACAGCGTCATCACAGCATCAAAAATGCATAATCACTTCATCCTCACATCATCATCATAGCATCATAGCTGCATAATCATAGAGTCATCACAGCATCATCACTACATCATCAAATTGTCATCACTGTATCATCACAGCATCATCATAGCATCATCACTGCATAATCACAGTGTCATAACAGCATCATTACAACACCATGACTACGTCATCACAGCATCACGACAGCGTCATTACAGTGTCATCACAGCATCATCACTGCATTATCACAACATCATCACAACATCATCACTGCGTCATCAGAGCGTCATCACTACATAATCACTTCTTACTCAGTGAATCATCACTGCATCATCACATCATCACAGCATCATCTCAGCATAATCACAGTATCATCACAGCGTCATCACTACATCATCAATGCATCATCACTGCATCATCACAGCATCATCACTGCATCATCACAGCATCATCAGAGCATCATCACAGCATCATCACAACATCATCACAGAGTCATCACAGCATCATCACTGCATAATCACTGCATCATCACAGCATCCTCACAGCATCAATACAGCGTCATCACAACGTCAACAATGCATCATTACAGCATCATCTCAGTATAGTCACAGCATGATCACTGCATAATCACTGCATCATCATATCGTCATCACTGCATCATCACTGCATCATCACAGCACCATCACAGCATCATTACTGCAGAATCACTGCATCATCACAGCATCATAGCTGCATAATCACAGCATCATCACAGCATCATCGCATAGTCATCACAGCGTCATCACTGCATCATCACAGCATCATCACAGCATCATTACTGCAGAATCACTGCATCATCACAGCATCCTCACAGCAACATCGCAGCATCATCACAGCATCATCGCATCATCATCACAGTGTCATGACAGCATCATCACTGCATCATCACAGAATCATCACTGCGTCATCACAGCATCATCACTGCATCATCACAGAATCATCACTGCGTCATCACTACATCATCACTGCATCATCACAGAATCATCACTGCGTCATCACAGCATCATCAGAGCATCATCACATCATCATCACAACATCATCAGTTTCATGTCAGCATCATCACTGCATAATCACTGCATCATCACAGCATCCTCACAGCATCAACACAGCATCATCACAGCGTCATTAATGCATCATTACAGCATCATCTCAGTATAGTCACAGAATTATTACAGCATAATCACTGCATCATCATATCATCACTGCATCATCACTGCATCATCACTGCATCATCACAGCACCATCACAGCATCATTACTTCAGAATCACTGCATCATCACAGCATCCTCACAGCAACATCGCAGCATCATCACAGCATCATCACACTGTCATGACAGCATCATCACTGCATAATCACTGCATAATCTCCGCATAATCACAGCATCATCACATCATCATCACAATATCATCACAGCGTCATCACTACACATCACTGCATCATCACTACATCATCACAGCATCATCACTTCGTCATCATCAGAGCATCATCACAGCATCATCACTGCATCCTCACTGCATCATGAGTGCATCATCATCACAGCATCATAACTGCATCATCAAAGCATCATCTCGGCATAATCACAATGTCATAAATACATCATCACTCCATCATCACAGCATTATCACATCATCATCACAACGTTTTCAGTGTCATCACAGCATCATAACAACGTCATCAAACTGTCATCACAGCATCATCACCAAATCATCACAGAATCATCACAGCATCATTACTGCATCATCACAGCATCTTTGCATCGTCATCAGAGCATCACCACTGCATCATCACATCATCATCTCAGCATCATCACAGCATCATTACTGCTTACTCACTGCATCATCACAGCGTCATGACAGTGTCATCACTGCATCATAACATCATAGCTTCATCATCAGAACATTATCACAGCATCATCACTGCATCATCACATCATCATTATAGCATCTTCACTGTCATCAATACATCATCACAGCATCATCACATCATTATCACAGCATCATCAGTGTCATCTCAGCATCATCACAGAATCATCACAGCATCATCATAAGGTCATCACAGCATCATCACTACGTCATCAGATTGTAATCACAGCATCATCACAGTGTCCTCACTGAATCATCACTGCACCATCACTGCAACATCACAGCATCATCTCAGCATCATCATGGCATCATTACTGCATCATCACTGCTTACTCACTGCATCATCACAGCATCATCTCAGCATCATCACAGAATCATTTCTGCATAATCATTGCATTTTCACAGCGTCATCACAGTATCATCACTGCATCATCACAGTGTCATCACAGCATCATCAAAGCATCACGACAGCGTCATCTCACCATCACGACAGTGTCATCAAAGCATCATCACTGCATCATAACAACATCATCTCAGCATCATCACAGAATCATTTCTGCATAATCACTGCATCATCATAGTGTCATCACAGTATATTCACTGCATCATCACATCATCACAGAATCATCACTGAATCATCCAAGCATCATCCAAGCATCATCACAGCACCACCAATGCATCATCACAGTATCATCACTGCATCATCACTGCATCATCACCGCATCATCACATCATCAACACTGCATCATTGCTGCACCATCACATCATTGTCACAGTATCATCAAAATATCATCACAGCATCATCACACCATCATAACAACATCATCACAGCGTCATCACAGTATCGTAAATGCATCATCACAGAATCATCACTGAATCATCATAGCATCTTCATATCATCATCACAGCATCATCACTGCATCATCACAGCATCATCACATCGTCATCAAAACATCATTACAAGTATCAACACAACATAATCACAGTGTCATCACAGCATCATCATTGCATCCTTCCTGCATGATCACAGCATCTCCGCATCGTAATCACATCATCATCACTGACTCCTCACTGAATCATCACTGTACCATCACTGCATCATCAGAGCATAATCTGAGCATAATCTCAGCATAATCACAGCATCATCACAGAATCATCACAGCATCATTACTGCATCATCACAGCATCTTTGCATCGTCATCAGAGCATCACCACTGCATCATCACTACATCATCACATCATCATCACAGCATTTTAGCTACATAATCACAGAATCATCATAGCGTAACGACAGCATCATCACAACATCATTACAGCATCATCACAGCGTCATCGTAACATCATGACTGTATCATCACAGCATCATCACAGCATCATCACAGCATCATCACTGCATCATCACAGCATCATCACGGCATCGTTACAGCATCGTCATATCATCATAACTGCATCATCACAACAACATAACAAAATCATCAAAGCATCATCACAGCATCATCACCGCGTCATCACAGCGTCATAACTGCATCGTCACTGCATCTAAACTGCATCATCACAAAATCATCACTGCATCACATCATAATCACAACATCATCAAAGCGTCATCACAGCATCATCACTGCGTTATCACAGCATCATCTCAGCATCATCACAGTATCATTACTGCTTATTCACTGCATCATCACAACATCATCACAGCGTCATTACAGTGTCATAAATGCATCATCACAGTGTCATCAAAGCGTCCTAACTGCATAATCACTGCATCATCGCAGCTTCATCACAGCATCATGACAGCGTCATCACAGCATCAAAAATGCATAATCACTTCATCCTCACATCATCATCATAGCATCATAGCTGCATAATCATAGAGTCATCACAGCATCATCACTACATCATCAAATTGTCATCACTGTATCATCACAACATCATCATAGCATCATCACTGCATAATCACAGTGTCATAACAGCATCATTACAACACCATGACTACGTCATCACAGCATCACGACAGCGTCATTACAGTGTCATCACAGCATCATCACTGCATTATCACATCATCACAACATCATCACTGCGTCATCAGAGCGTCATCACTACATAATCACTTCTTACTCAGTGAATCATCACTGCATTATCACATCATCACAGCATCATCTCAGCATAATCACAGTATTATCACAGCGTCATCACTACATCATCAATGCATCATCACTGCATCATCACAGCATCATCACTGCATCATCACAGCATCATCAGAGCATCATCACAGCATCATCACAACATCATCACAGAGTCATCACAGCATCATCACTGCATAATCACTGCATCCTCACAGCATCAATACAGCGTCATCACAACGTCAACAATGCATCATTACAGCATCATCTTAGTATAGTCACAGCATAATCACTGCATAATCACTGCATCATCATATCGTCATCACTGCATCATCACTGCATCATCACAGCACCATCACAGCATCATTACTGCAGAATCACTGCATCATCACAGCATCATAGCTGCATAATCACAGCATCAAAACTGCATAATCACAGCATCATCACATCATCATCGCATAGTCATCACAGCGTCATCACTGCATCATCACAGCATCATCACAGCATCATTACTGCAGAATCACTGCATCATCACAGCATCCTCACAGCAACATCGCAGCATCACAGCATCATCGCATCATCATCACAGTGTCATGACAGCATCATCACTGCATAATCACCGCATAATCACAGCATCATCACAGCATAATCACAGTATCATCACAGCGTCATCACTACATCATCACTGCATCATCACAGAATCATCACTGCGTCATCACAGCATCATCAGAGCATCATCACAGCATCATCAGAGCATCATCACAGCATCATCACATCATCATCTCAGCATCATTACTGCTTACTCAC
>CAXDIO010000128.1:0-36312 GCA_963989345.1 Clangula hyemalis
AGATTTGACCCCCCCCAAAAAAAATTTCTATAGGGTTGGAGCCGGGGAAGGAGGAGGAGGACGAGAACCGCAACACCATCGGGGCCAGGGTGAAGCGCACCCAGGTTTGGGGGGGATTTGGTGAAGTTTGGGGGGTTTTGGGGTTTTTTGGGGGCCTGGGGGGTGAGGTGGGGGGGGTGAGGGGGAGTTGGGGGGGTTAAAAGGGGATTTGGGGGGAAAAAGGGGGGGGTTTAGGGGGTAAAAGGGGGGGATTTGGGGGGAAAAGGGGATTTGGGGGGGAAAAGGGGGTTTGGGGGTTTAAGGGGATTTGGTGAAATTTGGGGGGTTTTGGGGGTTTTTTTGGGGGCCTGGGGGGTGAGGGTGAGGGTTAAGGGGGGGGTTGGGGGGGTTAAAGGGGGATTTGGGGGAAAAAGGGGGGTTTTAAGGGTAAAAAGGGGGATTTGGGGGGGAAAAGGGAGTTTGGGGGGGAAAAGGGGGTTGGGGGGTTTAAGGGGGATTTGGTGAAATTTGGGGGGTTTTGGGGTTTTTTGGGGGCCTGGGGGGTGAGGGGGAGGTGTTAAGGGGGAGGTGGGGGGGTTAAAGGGGGATTTGGGGGGAAAAAATGGGTTTTGGGGGAGTAAAAGGGGGGATTTGGGGGGGAAAAGGGAGTTTGGGGGGGAAAAGGGGGTTTGGGGGGTTTAAGGGGGATTTGGTGAAATTTGGGGGGTTTTGGGTTTTTTTGGGGGCCTGGGGGGTGATGTGGGGGGGGTGAGGGGGAGTTGGGGGGGTTAAAAGGGGATTTGGGGGGAAAAAGGGGGGTTTTGGGGGTGGTCTGGGGATCCAGTTGGGGTTTTTGGGGTCCCTGTAGGGGTTTTGGGTCTCCCAGTGGGATTTTGGGAGGTTAATGGGGGATTTGGGGTCCCCAAATGGGATTTGGGGGGGGGACAAAATGGGATTTTGGGGTCCCGTGGGAGGTTTTTGGGGTCCCCAAGGAGGATTTGGGGTTCCCATGTGGGATTTTGGGGTTCCCAAATAGGATTTGGGGTTCCATGGGAGGTTTTGGGCCTCAGTGGGATTTTGGGGTCTTCAAAGGGGATTTTGGGGTTCCCTAGAAGGATTTTGGGCTCTCAAATAGGATTTTGGGATCCTATAAGTGGGTTTTAGGGGTTTCTGAGTGGGATTTTGGGTTCCTAAGTGGGATTTTGGGATCCTGTAAGTGGTTTTTGGGCCTTCACAGTGGGATTTTGGGCCCTCAGAGTGGGATTTTGGGCCCTCAGAGTGGGATTTTGGGGATCCCAAGTGGGATTTTGAGGTCCTCAATTAGGATTTTGAGTTCCCAAATTGAATTTTAGGATCCTATAAGTGGGTTTTAGGGGTTTCTGAGTGGGATTTTGGGGTTCCTAAGTGGGATTTTGGGATCCTGTAAGTGGTTTTTGGGCCTTCACAGTGGGATTTTGGGCCCTCAGAGTGGGATTTGGGGGTTCCCAAGGGGGATTTTGGGGTTCCCAATTAGGATTTTGAGGTCCCCAGTTAGGATTTTGGGTTCCCAAATTGGATTTGGGGATCCTATAAGTGGGTTTTAGGGGTTTCTGAGTGGGATTTTGGGGTTCTATACATGGGTTTTGGGCCCTCACAGTGGGTTTTTGGGCCCTCAGAGTGGGATTTTGGGCCCTCAGAGCAGGATTTTGGGGTTCCCAATTAGGATTTTGAGGTCCCCAATTAGGATTTTGGGTTCCCAAACAGGATTTGGGGATCCTAAAAGTGGGTTTTAGGGGTTTCTGAGTGGGATTTTGGGGTTCTATACATGGGTTTTGGGCCTTCACAGTGGGATTTTGGGCCCTCAGAGTGGGATTTTGGGGTCTTCAAAGGGGATTTTGGGGTTCCCTAGAAGGATTTTGGGCTCTCAAATAGGATTTTGGGATCCTATAAGTGGGTTTTAGGGATTTCTGAGTGGGATTTTGGGTTAGCGAGTGGGATTTTGGGGTCCCCTGGGGATTTTTGGCCTCCTCCAAGTGCGTTTTTGGGCCCTCGCAGAAGGATTTTGGGCCCTCAGAGTGGGATTTTGGGGTTCCCAATTAGGATTTTGAGGTCCCCAGTTAGGATTTTGGGGTCCCAAATAGGATTTTGTGATCCTATAAGTGGGTTTTAGGGGTTTCTGAGTGGGATTTTGCGTTCCTAAGTGGGATTTTGGGATCTGTAAGTGGTTTTTGGGCCTTCACAGTGGGATTTTGGGCCCTCAGAGTGGGATTTTGAGGTTCCCAAGGGGGATTTTGGGGTTCCCAATTAGGATTTTGAGGTCCCCAATTAGGATTTTGGGTTCCCAAATAGGATTTTGTGATCCTATAAGTGGGTTTTAGGGGTTTCTGAGTGGGATTTTTGCGTTCCTAAGTGGGATTTTGGGATCTGTAAGTGGTTTTGGGGCCTTCACAGTGGGATTTTGGGCCCTCAGAGTGGGATTTGGGGGTTCCCAAGGGGGATTTTGGGGTTCCCAATTAGGATTTTGAGGTCCCCAGTTAGGATTTTGGGTTCCCAAATAGGATTTGGGGATCCTAAAAGTGGGTTTTAGGGGTTTCTGAGTGGGATCTTGCGTTCCTAAGTGGGATTTTGGGATCTGTAAGTGGTTTTTGGGCCCTCAGAGTGGGATTTTGGGCCCTCAGAGTGGGATTTTGGGGTTCCCAAGGGGGATTTTGGGGTTCCCAATTAGGATTTTGAGGTCCCCAGTTAGGATTTTGGGTTCCCAAATAGGATTTTGTGATCCTATAAGTGGGTTTTAGGGGTTTCTGAGTGGGATTTTGCGTTCCTAAGTGGGATTTTGGGATCTGTAAGTGGTTTTTGGGCCTTCACAGTGGGATTTTGGGCCCTCAGAGTGGGATTTTGGGGTCTTCAAAGGGGATTTTGGGGTTCCCTAGAAGGATTTTGGGCTCTCAAATAGGATTTTGAGATCCTATAAGTGGGTTTTAGGGGTTTCTGAGTGGGATTTTGGGTTAGCGAGTGGGATTTTGGGGTCCCCTGGGGATTTTTGGCCTCCCCCAAGTGCGTTTTTGGGCCCTCGCAGTAGGATTTTGGGCCCTCACAGTGGGATTTTGGGGTTCCCAATTAGGATTTTGAGGTCCCCAGTTAGGATTTTGGGTTCCCAAATAGGATTTGGGGATCCTATAAGTGGGTTTTAGGGGTTTCTGAGTGGGATTATGGGGTTCCTGAGTGGGATTTGGGGATCCTGTACGTGGTTTTTGGGCCTTCCCAGTGGGTTTTTGGGCCAACTGAGCAGGATTTTGGGGTACCTAATGGGGGTTTTGGGATCCCCGCTGCCTTTTGGGGTTCTTGGGGGGGGTCCAAGCCTCATGCCCCCCCCTTTTTGTCCCCCCCCCCAGCACGGGGTGCTGTCCCAGCAGTTCCTGGAGCTGACGGGGCGCTGCCACGCGGCCCAGGCCCGCTACCGCCAGCGCAGCCTCGAGCGGGTCCGACGCCAGCTGCAGATCAGTGGGTGCCCCCCCGGGACCCCCCCCCCCAAAAAATAATATGGGGGGGGGTCCCCCAAAATCCCTGGGGGGCTTTGGGGGGGGTGGCGGGAAAGGGGTTGGGGGGGTGAGGGTGGAATTGGGTGACCCCCACCTGCTGCTTGGACCCCCCATTTATAACTGGGACCCCCCCATTAATATTTGGGACCCCCCCCGTAATATTTGGGACCCCCCCATTAATAATTTGGAACCCCTCCATTAATTTTGGGACCCCCCCATTAATTTTTGAGACCCCCCCCTTAATGTCTGGGATCCCTTCCCTAATATTTGGGACCCCCCATTAATAATTGGGACCCCCCCTAATAATTGGGACCCCCCCATTAATAATTTGGGACCCCCCCATTAATTTTGGGACCCCTCCCGTTAATTTTTGAGACCCCCCCCTTAATGTCTGGGATCCCTTCCCTAATATTTGGGACCCCCCCTAATAATTGGGACCCCCCCCATTAATATTTGGGACCCTCCCCCTAATGTTTGGGACCCCCCCCATTAATTTTTGGGACCCCCCCCATTAATTTTGGGACCTCCCCCTAATATTTGGGACCCCCCCATTAATTTCTGGGACCTCCCTCTAATTTTTGGGACCCCCCCATTAATTTTGGGACCTCCCCCTAACTTTTGGGACCCCCTCCATAATATTCGGGACCCCCCCCCTCAATTTTGGGACCCCCCCAATTTTGGGACCCCCCCAATTTTGGGGACCCCCCCCCAATTTTGGGGACCCCCCCCTAATTTCGGTGCCCCCCCCCCCCCTTCCCCAGCTGGCAACTCGGCGGTGACGGACGAGGAGCTGGAGGAGATGCTGGAGACGGGGCAGAGCGAAGTCTTCGTCTCCAACGTGAGGGGGGCACCCATGGGTGCTGGGGGGGGGGAGGGGGGCCTTGGGGGGGGCACAGGTCCCACCGATCCCCCCCAGCACCCATAGGTCCCCCCCCAGCACCCATGGGTGCCATAGGTAGCCGGCGGCACCCATAGGGACCCAAAGGGGCCAAGGATGCCCTATAGCACCCATGGGTGTCCCACAGCACCCATAGGCATCCCATAGCACCCATAGGTGTCCCGTAGCACCCATAGGTGTCCTGTAGCACCCATATGTCCCTCAAGGTCCCATAGGTGTCCCACAGCACCCATAGGTGTCCCATAGCACCCATAGGTGTCCCGTAGCACCCATGGGTGTCCCGTAGCACCCATGGGTGTCTTAGAGCACCCATAGGTCCCTCAAGGTCCTGTAGGGCTCCAGTAGCACCCATGGGTGCCCAGTAGCACCCATACACATCCGAAGGCCCCATCGCTGCTCTATAGCACCCATGGGTGCCCAGTAGCACCTGTACACATCCGAGGGTCCCCTACCTGCCCTATAGCACCCATGGGTGCCCAGAGGTCCTGCAGCTTCCCAGTAGCACTCATGGGTGCCCAGTAACACCCACACACATCCGAGGGTCCCCTACCTGCCCTATAGCACCCATGGGTGCCCAGAGGTCCTGCAGCTTCCCAGTAGCACCCATGGGTGCCCAGTAGCACCTGTACACATCCGAGGGTCCCCTAGTTGTCCTATAGCACCCATGGGTGCCCAGCAGCACCTGTGGGTGCCCAGTAACACCCATACACATCTGAAGGCCCCATAGCTTCCCAGTAGCACCCATGGGTGCCCAGAGGTCCTGCAGCTTCTCAGTAGCACCCATGGGTGCCCAGTAGCACCCATACACATCTGAGGGTCCCCTAGTTGTCCTATAGCACCCATGGGTGCCCAGCAGCACCTGTGGGTGCCCAGTAGCACCCATACACATCTAAAGGTCCCCTACCTGCTCTATAGCACCCATGGGTGCCCAGAGGCCCCTTAGCTTCCCAATAGCACCCATGGGTGCCCAGTAGCACCCGTACACATCCGAGGGTCCCCTACCTGCCCTATAGCACCCATGGGTGCCCAGCAGCACCCATACACATCCGAGGGTCCCCTACCTGCCCTATAGCACCCATGGGTGCCCAGAGGTCCTGCAGCTTCCCAGTAGCACCCATGGGTGCCCAGTAGCTCCCATACACATCTGAAGGCCCCATAGCTTCCCAGTAGCACCCATGGGTGCCCAGAGGTCCTGCAGCTTCCCAGTAGCACCCATAGGTGCCCAGTAGCACCCATACACATCTGAAGGTCCCAGAGCTTCCCAGTAGCACCCATGGGTGCCCAGTAGCACCTATGGGTGCCCAGTAGCACCCACACACATCCAAAGGTCCCTTACCTGCCCTATAGCACCCATGGGTGCCCAGCAGCACCCATGGGTGCCCCTCCCCACCCCCACAACCACGCAGACACCGGGACAACGGGCGCACCCCTGGGTCTCGGGGGCCACCCCTGGGCGTCGGGGGGCACCCCTGGGCGAGGGGGCACCCATGGGTGTCAGGGGGCACCCATGGGTGCTGGCGCAGGTGCTGGGGGCGGCGCGGGCGACGCGGGCGGCGCTGGACGAGGTGACGGCGCGGCACCAGGAGCTGCTGCGGCTGGAGCGGGGCCTGCGCGAGCTGGGGGAGCTCTTCGTGCTGCTGGGGACCACCGTCGAGGGGCAGGTGGGGGAACTGGGAGCACTGGGAGGGACTGGGAGGGGCTGGGGAGGGAGCGGGAGGGGATTGGGAGGGGATTGGGAGGGACTGGGGGGCACTGGGAGGGGCTGGGAGGGAGTTGGGGGGCGTTAGAATGGAATAGGGGGGCACTGGGAGGGAACTGGTGGGGACTGGGAGGCACTGGGAGGGACTGGGAGGGGATTGGGGGGCACTGGGAGGGACTGGGAGGGGATTGGGGGGCACTGGGAGGGACTGGGAGGGGCTGGGGAGGGAGTGGGAGGGGCTGGGAGGGGATTGGGAGGGACTGGGAGGCACTGGGAGGGACTGGGAGGGGATTGGGGGGCACTGGGAGGGACTGGGAGGGGAGCGGGAAGGGCTGGGAGGGAATTGGGAGGGGCTGGGGGAACTGGGAGGGACTGGGAGGGAACTGGGGTGCATTAGAATGGAATAGGGGGGCACTGGGAAGGAACTGGTGGGGACTGGGAGGCACTGGGAGGGACTGGGAGGGGATTGGGGGGCACTGGGAGGGAGTGAGAGGGACTGGGAGGCACTGGGAGGGACTGGGAGGGGATTGGGGGGCACTGGGAGGGACTGGGAGGGGAGCGGGAAGGGCTGGGAGGGAATTGGGAGGGACTGGGGGGCACTGGGAGGGGCTGGGAGGGAACTGGGGGGCATTAGAATGGAATAGGGGGGCACTGGGAGGGAACTGGGAGGGACTGGGAGGGACTGGGAGGGGATTGGGGGGCACTGGGAGGGGCTGGGGAGGGAGTGGGAGGGGCTGGGGGAACTGGGAGGGACTGGGAGGGAACTGGGGTGTATTAGAATGGAATAGGGGGGCACTGGGAAGGAACTGGTGGGGACTGGGAGGCACTGGGAGGGACTGGGAGGGGATTGGGGGGCACAGGGAGGGACTGGGAGGGGAGTGGGAGGGACTGGGAGGGAATTGGGAGGCACTGGGAGGGATTGGGAGGGACTGGAAGGAGACTGGGAGGGAATTGGGGGGTACTGGTCCATACTGGGAAGGGACTGGGGGGGAATGGAGTTGACTGGGAGGACACTGGGAGGGCACTGGGAGGGTACAGCAGTGTCCTGGGCAGCTGTACTGGTGCCTACTGGTCTGTACTGGATTATACTGGTTCGTACTGGTCCATACTAGTTCCTACTGGTCTGTACTGTTTTATACTGGTCCATGCTGGTTTATACTGGTCCATACTGGTATATACTGGTCCATACTGGTATATACTGGTCCATAGTGGTACCTACTGTCCCACACTGCTCTGTACTGGTTTATATTGGTTTTATATTGGTTCCTACCGGTCTGTACTGGTTTATACTGGTCTGTACTGGTTTGTACTGGTTCATACTGGTCCATACTGGTTCATGCTCATCCATACTGACGCCTAATGGCCCATACTGCTAGCTGACACTGGTCCATACTGGTTCATAACGGGTTTTATATTGACTCCTACTGGTCCATACTGGTCTGTACTGGTTTGTACTGGTTCATACTGGTCCATACTGGTTCATGCTCATCCATACTGAGGCCTAATGGCCCATACTGCTAGCTGACACTGGTCCATACTGGTTCATAACGGGTTTTATATTGACTCCTACTGGTCCATACTGGTCTGTACTGGTTTGTACTGGTCTGTACTGGTTTGTACTGGTTCATACTGGTCCATACTGGTTCATGCTCATCCATACTGACGCCTAATGGCCCATACTGCTAGCTGACACTGGTCCATACTGGTTCATAATGGGTTTTATATTGACTCCTACTGGTCCATACCGGTTCATACTGGTCTGTACTGGTTCATACTGGTTCTTACTGGTTTATACTGGTGCGCAGGGGGAGGTGATCGACCGCATCGAGAAGAACATCCTGGAGTCGGGGACCTGCGTGCGCAAGGGCCACCAGCACCTGGGGACGGCGCGGGAGCACCAGCGCGGGGCGCGGCGGGTGGGGACACCGGGGGGGGGGGGAGGGGACACGGGTGGCACCCAAGGGTGGTGGCACTTGGGGTGGTGGCACCTTGGAGGTGGTGGCACTTGGGGTGGTGGCACTTGGTGGCACTGGGTTGGTGGCACTGGGTTGGTGGCACTTGGGTTGGTGGCACTTGGTGGCACCCAAGGGTGGTGGCACTTGGGTTGATGGCACTTGGGTTGGTGACATTGGGTTGGTGGCACCCAAGGGTGGTGACATTGGGTTGGTGGCACTTGGTGGCATTGGGTTGGTGGCATTGGGTTGGTGGCACTTGGTGGCACTTGGCTTGGTGGCACTTGGTGACATTGGGTTGGTGGCACTTGGGGTGGTGGCACTGAGTTGGTGGCACTTGGGTTGGTGACATTGGGTTGGTGGCACTTGGGTTGGTGGCACCCAAGGGTGGTGGCATTGGGTTGGTGGCACTTGGTGGCACTGGGTTGGTGACATTGGGTTGGTGGCACCTTGGAGGTGGTAGCATTGGGTTGGTGGCACTTGGCTTGGTGGCACTGGGTTGGTGGCATTGATTTGATGTCACTTGGGTTGGTGACATTGGGTTGGTGGCACCCAAGGGTGGTGGCACTTGGGTTGGTGGCACTTGGGTTGGTGGCACTTGGTGACATTGGCTTGGTGACATTGGGTTGGTGACATTGGGTTGGTGGCACCCAAGGGTGGTGGCATCGGGTTGGTGGCACTTGGGTTGGTGGCACTTGGGGGTGGTGACATTGGGTTGGTGACATTGAGTTGATGTCACTTGGGTTGGTGACATTGGGTTGGTGGCACTTCAGTTGATGTCATTGGGTTGGTGGCACCTGGTGGCACTTGGGTTGGTGGCACTTGGGTTGGTGGCACTTGGGTTGGTGACATTGGGGTGGTGGCACTTGGGTTGGTGGCACTTGGGTTGGTGGCACTTGGTGGCATTGGGTTGATGTCATTGGGTTGGTGGCATTGCGTTGGTGACACCCAAGGGTGGTGGCACCTGGGGGTGGTGGCATTGGGTTGGTGGCACTTGATGGCACTGGGTTGGTGGCACTTGGGTTGGTGACATTGGGTTGGTGGCACCTGGTGGCACCTGGGGGTGGTGACACTGGGTTGGTGGCACCTGGATTTGGTGGCACTTGGGTTGGTGACATTGGGGTGGTGGCACCCAAGGGTGGTGGCACTTGGGTTGGTGGCACTTGGTGGCATTGGGTTGGTGACATTGGGCTGATGTCACTTGGGTTGGTGGCACCTGGGGGTGGTGGCACTTGGCTTGGTGGCACTTGGTGGCATTGGGTTGATGTCACTTGGGTTGACGTCACCAGGTTGGTGGCACCCAAGGGTGGTGACATCGGGTTGGTGGCACTTGGGTTGGTGGCACCCAAGGGTGGTGGCCCCGTGACATGGGGTTGGTGACACCTGGGGGTGGTGGCCCTGGGTTGGTGGCACTTGGGGTTGACGTCACCGGGTTGGTGGCACCCAGGGGTGGTGGCACCCAAGGGTGGTGGCACCCAAGGGTGGTGGCACCCAGGGGTGGTGGCCTGTCCCCAACCTGTCCCCGCTGTCCCCCCCCGCAGAAGAAGCTGCTGGTGGCCGCCTGCGTCCTCGTCACCGTCCTCATCGTCGCCGCCATCATCGCCGCCACCGCGGCCACTGGGTAGCACTGGGACTGACTGGTGAGGGCACTGGGAGCACTGGGAGGCACTGGGAGGCACTGGGAGGGGCGATGGGGGCAACTGGGAGGGACTGGGATGAACTGGGAGTGACTGGGAGGCACTGGGAGGGGCGCTGGGGGCAACTGGGGGGGACTGGGATGAACTGGGAGTGACTGGGAGGCACTGGGAGGGGCGCTGGGGGCAACTGGGGGGGACTGGGATGAACTGGGAGTGACTGGGAGGAACTGGGATGAACTGGGAGGGGCACTGTGGGCAACTGGGGGAGACTGGGATGAACTGGGAGTGACTGGGAGGGGCGCTGTGGGCAACTGGGGGGGACTGGGGTGAACTGGGAGGCACTGGGAGGGGCGCTGTGGGCAACTGGGGGACACTGGGGTGAACTGGGAGTGACTGGGAGGAACTGGGAGGCACTGGGAGGGGCACTGTGGGCAACTGGGGGGGACTGGGATGAACTGGGAGTGACTGGGAGGCACTGGGAGGGGCGCTGTGGGCAACTGGGGGACACTGGGATGAACTGGGAGTGACTGGGAGGCACTGGGAGGGGCGCTGTGAGCAACTGGGGGGGACTGGGATGAACTGGGAGGCACTGGGGTGAACTGGGAGGCACTGGGAGGGGCGCTGTGGGCAACTGGGGGGGACTGGGGTGAACTGGGAGTGACTGGGAGGCACTGGGATTAACTGGGAGGGGCGCTGAGACCAACTGGGGGGGACTGGGATGAACTGGGAGTGACTGGGAGGCACTGGAAGGGGCGCTGGGGGCAACTGGGGGGGACTGGGATGAACTGGGAGGCACTGGGAGGAACTGGGAGGCACTGGGAGGGGCACTGTGGGCAACTGGGGGGGACTGGGATGAACTGGGAGGCACTGGGAAGGGCGCTGTGGGCAACTGGGGGGGACTGGGATGAACTGGGAGGCACTGGGGTGAACTGGGAGGCACTGGGAGGGGCGCTGTGGGCAACTGGGGGGGACTGGGTTGAACTGGGGGTGACTGGGATGAACTGGGAGGCACTGGGATGAACTGGGGGTGACTGGGAGGGTCTAGGGGGATGAACTGGGATGAACTGGGATGAACTGGGTTAAACTGGGAGGCACTGGGCCACCCCCAGTGCCCCCCAGCCCACTGACGTCACTTCCCCTCCAGGCCCCGCCCACCGCCGCCCGCCATTGGCTCACACTACCCCCACTGGTGCCTTGGCCCCGCCCCCGGGAGGAGGGGGGGCGGGGCCCACTTCCTGCCTCGATGACGTCACTTCCTGTCCCTTTAATTGGGGGGGGGGGCGCCCCACCACCACGCCGCCATCTTGCTCCGAGCTACCTCCAGCCCCCCCCCCAGCCCCAAAAAGTCCCAAAATGGCCCCAAAACGTCCCCAAACCCCCCCCCCCCTCAGTGTCCCCAAGGACCCCCCCCGTGTCCCCAAAATGTCCCCCCCCAGCACCTCAAAAAGGGGGAGGGGGAAAAAAAACGGGGGCGAGAACCCCCAAATAAAGCACTTTTCACCCCAAAATCGCGCCTCGTGTCCCTGCCACCCCCCCCCCCCCATTTGATGTCCCCCCCCCGGTGTGACCCACATCCTGTGTCACCCCCGCGGGGAGGTGACACAAGTGTCACCCCCCCCCCTCCCCCCCGGTGTGAGTCATCGCTGCCGGGAACTTTGGGGTTTTTGGGGTGTTTTTGGTTAATTTATTGTTTTTTTGAAGAGGGGGGGGGACGGGGAGGGGTTCGCCCCCCGAGGTGGGGGTGGGGGGGGGGGACGGGGAGGGGCTGTGAAGCCACCATGGTGGTGGCGGGGGGGGGGGGAGGACGTAAGGGGGCCTCCACCCCCCCCGGCTCGGCCACAAGGAGAGGCGGCTGCGGGTGAGTACGGAGGGAGCTGCGCGGCCACGGGGCCTCCACGGCCTCCACGGCCTCCGTGGCCTCCTCTTCCATGGCCTCCACGTCCTCTACATCCTCCTTTTCCATGTCCTCCACGTCCTCCATGTCCTCTTTTTCCATGGCCTCCACCTCCTCCATGTGCTCCTTTTCCACATCCCCCACATCCTCTACATCCTCCTTTTCCATGGCCTCCACATCCTCCGTGTCCTCCTTTCCACGTCCTCCACAACCTCTGTGTCCTCCTTTTCCATGGCCTCTACATCCTCCATGTCCTCCTTTTCCTTGACCTCCACAACCTCCGTGTTCTCCTTTTCCATGGCCTCCACGTCCTCTACATCCTCCTTTTCTGTCTCCTTTACATCCTCCATGTCCTCCTTTTCCACAGCTTCCATGTCCTCTACAACCTCCTTTCCATGTCCTCCACATCCTCTACATCCTCCTTTTCCACGTTCTCCATGGCCTCCTTTTTGATGTCCTCCACATCCTCTGTGTCCTCTTTTTCCATGGCCTCCACAACCTCCGTGTCCTCCTTTTCCATGGCCTCCATGTTCTCAACATCCTCCCTTCCATGTCCTCCACGTCCTCTACATCCTCCTTTTCCACGTCTTCCATGGCCTCCGTGTCCTCCTTTTCCATGGCCTCTACATCCTCTACATCCTCCTTTTCTGCCTCCTTTACATCCTCCGTGTCCTCCTTTTCCATATCCTCCACATCCTCTACATCCTTCTTTTCCATGTCCTTCACGTCCTCCATGGCCTCCTTTTCCTTGACCTCCATGTCCTCAACATCCTCCTTTTCCATGTCTTCCACGTCCTCCATGTCCTCCTTTTCCATGGCCTCCACAACCTCCATGTCCTTTTCCGTGTCCTCCACCTCCTCCGTGTCCTCCTTTTGCACGTCTTCCATGGCCTCCATGTTCTCCATGGCCTCCTTTTTGATGTCCTCCACGTCCTCTACATCCTCCTTTTCCATGTCTTCCATGGCCTCTGTGTCCTCCTTTTCCATGGCCTCTACATCCTCCATGTTCTCCTTTTCTGTGTCCTCCATGTCCTCCATGTCCTCCTTTTCCATGGCCTCCATCTCCTCTACATCCTCCTTTTCCATGTCTTCCATGGCCTCCACATCTTTCCTTTCCACATCCTCCACATCCTCCCTGTCCTCCTTTTCTGCGTCCTCTACAACCTCCATGTCCTCCTTTTCCATGACCTCCACGTCCTCTACAGCCTCCCTTTCCCAGATCCTCCTTTTCCATGGCCTCCACCTCCTCCGTTTCCATCTCCTTGACGTCCCCCACGTCCTCAATCTTCTCCACGTCCCCCTTGTCCTCCACATCCCCGATGTCCCCCATGTCCTCCTTGTCCTCCTTGTCCCCCATGTCCCCAATGTCCTCCGTGTCCCCCTTGTCCCCCTTGTCCCCCTTGTCCTTGACGTCCTCCATGTCCCCAATGTCCCCAATGTCCCCCTTGTCCTCCAAGTCCCCAATGTCCCCAATGTCCCCGATGTCCCCCATGTCCCCCTTGTCCTCCATGTCCCCAATGTCCCCCTTGTCCTCCTTGTCCTCCATGTCCTCCACGTCCCTGATGTCCCCAATGTCCCCAATGTCCCCCTTGTCCCCCTTGTCCTCCATGTCCTCCATGTCCTCCATGTCCTCCATGTCCCCAATGTCCCCTTTGTCCCCCATGTCCCCCATGTCCCCCATGTCCCCCTTGTCCCCCTTGTCCTCCAAATCCTCCACGTCCCCGATGTCCCCCATGTCCCCCATGTCCCCAATGTCCCCCTTGTCCTTGACATCCTCCATGTCCTTGATGTCCTCCTTGTCCTCCATGTCCCCAATGTCCCCAATGTCCCCAGTGTCCCCTTTGTCCTCCATGTCCTTGATGTCCTCCTTGTCCTCCATGTCCCCAATGTCCCCAATGTCCCCAGTGTCCCCTTTGTCCTCCATGTCCTTGATGTCCTCCTTGTCCTCCATGTCCCCAATGTCCCCCATGTCCCCCACACCCCCACCCCCACGTCCCCCCCCCCCCCCACGTCCCCATCCCCACCGCCGCCTCACCATCCCCACGTCCTCCTTGTCACCTCCACCACGTCCCCACCGCCGCCACGTCCCTGTCCCCCGGCGCCACGTCAGTGTCACCTCGTCCCCATGACCACGGCGCCACGTCACCGTCCCCACCGCGCCATCCTCACCCCCCTGGGCCCCAGCCACCAAGGCGGCCACCGTGGCACCTTCGTGTCCCCATCACCACGTCCCCATCACCATCTCCTCGTCCCCATCCTCGTGTCCTTGTCCCCATCTCAATGTCCTTGTCCCCATCCTCAGGTCCTTGTCCCCATCTCCATGTCCCCGTCTCCGTGTCCTTGTCCCCATCTTCATGTTCTTGTCCCCATCACCACGTCCCCATCACCATCTCCTCGTCCCCATCCTCGTGTCCTTGTCCCCATCTCAACGTCCTTGTCCCCATCCTTGTGTCCTTGTCCCCGTCTCCGTGTCCTTGTCCCCATCCTCAGGTCCTTGTCCCCATCTCAATGTCCTTGTCCCCATGTCCTTGTCCTTGTCCCCATCACCACGTCCCCACCATCATCCCCATGTCCCCATCCTCAGGTCCTTGTCCCCATCCTCGTGTCCTTGTCCCCATGTCTTTGGCCTTGTCCCCATCACCACATCCCCACCATCATCCCCATGTCCCCATCCCCACGTCCTTGTCCCCATCCTCAGCTCCTTGTCCCCATCTCCACGTCCCCATGACCATCTCCATGTCCCCATCGCCACATCCCCATCCCCACGTCCTTGTCCCCATGTCCTTGTCCCATCTCCATGTCCCCATCTTCACGTCCTTGTCCCCATGTCCTTGTCCCCATCCTCATGTCCCCATTGCCTTGTCCCCATCTTCATGTTCTTGTCCCCATCACCACGTCCCCACCATCATCTCCATGTCCCCATCACCACGTCCTTGTCCCCATGTCCCCATCCCCACCGCCATGTCCCTATCCCCTTGTCCTTGTCCCCATCACCACGTCCCCACCATCATCTCCTTGTCCCCATCCTTGTGTCCTTGTCCCCATCCCCATGTCCTTGTCCCCATCCCCATGTCCTTGTCCCCATCTCCGTGTCCTTGTCCCCATCTCAACGTCCTTGTCCCCATCCTCATGTCCTTGTCCCCATGCCCTTGTCCTTGTCCCCATCTCCACGTCCCCACCATCATCTCCTTGTCCCCATCCTCAGGTCCTTGTCCCCATCTCCATGTCCCCATCTCAACGTCCTTGTCCCCGTCTCCGTGTCCTTGTCCCCATCCTCAGGTCCTTGTCCCCATCTCAATGTCCTTGTCCCCATGTCCTTGGCCTTGTCCCCATCTCCACGTCCCCACCATCATCTCCATGTCCCCATCTCAACGTCCTTGTCCCCATCCCCATGTCCTTGTCCCCATCTCCACGTCCCCACCATCATCTCCATGTCCCCATCACCACGTCCTTGTCCCCATGTCCCCATCCCCACCTCCATGTCCCCATCCTTGTGTCCTTGTCCCTATCTCAATGTCCTTGTCCCCATCCTCATGTCCTTGTCCTCATCCCCATGTCCTTGTCCCCATCCTCATGTCCCCATCGCCTTGTCCCCATCTTCATGTCCTTGTCCCCATCACCACGTCCCCACCATCATCTCCTTGTCCCCATCCCCACGTCCTTGTCCCCACCCTCAGGTCCATGTCCCCATCTTCATGTCCCCTTCCCCATGTTCCCATCCCCATGTCTTTGTCCCCATCCTCATGTCACCATCACCACGTCCCCATCTTCATGTCCTTGTCCCCATGTCCTTGTCCCCATCCCCACCTCCCCATCCTCATGTCCTTGTCCCCATCCCCACGTCCTTGTCCCCATCTCCTTGTCCCCCTCCTCACCTCCCCACCCCCTCTCCCCACAGGTCCACCACCACCGCCACCACCGCCACCGCCACCGTCACCACGATGTCCCCTCCCCCCCACCACCACCCCCCTCCCCCCCCCTCCCTCCCCCTCCTGGCCTTCCTCACCCTCCTCCTCTGCCCCCCGTCCCTTCCCCACTGCCACCGCGCTGTGGGGCGAGCCTGCGACGTCCCCCCCGTCCCCGGCACCGACATCTTGGGCTTGGGCTTGGACGTCACCACCTTGTCCCCAACGGAGGGACAAGCCCTGGACGTTTTGGGACCCCCCGGGACCCCCAAGGGACCGTGCGTTATCTGCCGGGACCCCTTGCAAGGCGGCCGCCCCCTCCGGCTCCCCGAGGGGGTGGCCAAGTGGCGGGTGGGCCACAAGCTCAAGTCGAGGACCACGGTGGCCGAGGGGACGTCGGCGGTGGGGACGATGGTGGCCAAGGCGGAGGAGGTGGCCCGGGAGTGGCGGGTGGGCTTGGGGGTGGCGCCGAAGCCGGGGGTCGGGGGGAACGTGGCGGTGGCTGGGTCCCACTCGCGGGTGGCCGAGTTCGGGATGCAGCGGCAGCGGGAGGACCGCTACGGCTTCGCCAGCACCGAGATCCACTGCGTGCGCTACTGGTGGGTCCCGGGGAGTGGTGGGGGCCTTCCTCCGCTGTCCTCCTTCATCATCGTCGGCTTCTTCATCGCCTCCGTCTCCTCCATCTTCACCTCCATCTCCTCCATCTCCTCCGTCTTCTTCATCTTCATCTTCTTCATCTCCTTCATCTCTTCCATCTCCTCCATCTTCTTCATCTTCATCTTCTTCAACTCCTCCATCTTCATCTCCATCTCCTCCATCTCCCCCATCTTCTTCATCTCTTCCATCTCCTCCATCTCCTCCATCTTCACCTCCATCTTCTCCATCTTCTTCATCTTCTTCATCTTCTTCATCTTCTTCATCTCTTCCATCTCCTCCATCTTCTTCATCTCCTTCATCTCCTCCATCTTTTCCATCTTCTTCATCTTCTTCATCTCCTCCATCTTCTTCATCTTCATCTTCTTCAACTCTTCCATCTCCTTCATCTTCTCCATCTTCTTCATCTTCTTCATCTCCTCCATCTCCTCCATCTTCTTCTTCATCTCCTCCATCTTCTTCATCTTCTCCATCTTCTCCATCTTCTTCATCATCTTCATCTCTTCCATCTCCTCCATCTTCTTCATCTTCATCTTCTTCAACTCCTTCATCTCCTTCATCTCCTCCATCTTCTCCATCTTCTTCATCTTCTCCATCTCCTCCATCTTCTTCATCTTCATCTTCTTCAACTCTTCCATCTCCTTCATCTCCTTCATCTCCATCTCCTCCATCTTCACCTTCATCTCCTCCATCTTCTTCATCTCTTCCATCTCCTCCATCTTCATCTCTTCCATCGACTCCATCATCTTCATCTCCATCGTCTTTATCTCCATCCCTCTTCTGGCTCCTCCATCATCTTCATCCCTTCTCCATCATCTCCTCTTCCACAGCCTCCCAGAGACCCCCCTCAAATCCCATTGCCCCCTCCAGTACCCCCATACTGCCCTGCAGACCACCAGAGCACCCCACAGACCCCCCCAACCACCCCACAGACCCCCCCAATCACCCCATAAACCCCCCCAATCACCCCATAAACCCCCCCAATCACCCCGTAGACCCTTCCAACACCCCATAACCCCCCAATCACCCCATAGACCACCCCAACACTCCGTAGACCCCCCAATCACCCCACAGACCCCCCCAATCACCCCATAGACCCCCCTCCAATCACCCCATAGACCCCCCAATCACCCCATAGACCACCCCAACACCCCATAACCCCCCCAATCGCCCCACAGACCCCCCAACGACCCCATAGACCCCCCTCCAATCACCCCACAGACCCCCCCCAACATCCCACAGACCCCCCCAGTCACCCCATAGACCCCCAAACCACCCCACAGACCCCCCCTCCACACCCACCCCTCCACCCCATTGACCTCCCTCCTTCTCCCCCCCCCCCGACAGGATCTCGGCCACCACCCCTCCCCGGCCGTCCCCCCACTTCCTGCGGGCCGTGAGGGCCTTGCCCCCCCGCTTCACCCCGGACACCGCCGCCGACTACGGCGAGCTCCTGGCCGCCTACGGCACCCACTACATCCAGTCGGCCCAACTGGGGGGCCGCCTGCGCGCCGTCACCGCCATCCGCAGCTGCCAGGCCACCATGGCGGGGCTGAGCTCCCAGGAAGTGGCCGACTGCTTGAACGTAGAAATGTCCGCCAGCCTCAGCACCGTCCAGCTCCAAGCCATGGCCAACGCCTGCAAGAAAGCCCGGGCAAGCAACCAAGCCAACGCCAGCTTCAACGAAGTCTTCAACGAGCGGCTGGTGGAGGTGGAAGGCGGCGAGGAGCACGGCGACGTCCTCTACGGTAGGCCCGAGGCCTACTCAAAATGGCTGCAGGGCCTACCCCGCTTTCCCGGCCTGGTGGCCGCCAACGTCCGCTCTCTCCACACCCTGGTGCCCAAATCCAACAAGAGGCGCGGGGCGTTACGGGCGGCCATCGGGCACTACATCTCCTGGCGGGCCTTGCGGGTCAATTGTAGCCAGGCCTGCGCCGGCGGTGGCCATCTTGTAGGCCCTTGCCAATGTAGTTGCCCGGCCAACGCCGCCGTCACCGCCGGGTGCTGTTCGCGGCACCGGGGCATGGCGCGGGTGACGGTGTTGGTGCAGGAGGGGCAGGGGTGGCGGGGGGACGTCTTTTCGGCCACCGACGCCTACGTCCGGGTGTTTTTGGGGGGCCGGCGGGCGCAGACGGAGCCGGTGTGGAACAACAACCACCCGAAATGGGGGGCGCGCTTGGAGCTGGGGGTCCTCGACCTCGTGCCCGGCGCCCAGCTCAAGGTGGAGGTGTGGGACCGGGACAACGGGTGGGACGACGACCGCCTGGGGACCTGCACCCAGCCCGTGGAGGCCGGGAGGCCCCGCGAGGTCGTTTGCTTCGCCGGGAGAGGCCACCTCAAATTCAGCTACCAAGCGGCGTGCGGGCCGGCTTTGGGGGGGCCCCTCTGCCAGGACTACGTCCCCCAGCCCCCCCGGCCCAACGGGGGGCTCTACCGCCTCTCCCACTGGCCTCCGAGGCCCGGCGATGGCCCCGTGACTTGGCCCAGCCAAGAGGAGCAGGAGGAGGATGAGGAGGAGGAGGACGAAGGCGAGAGCCTCCACGGGGATTCGGGGGAGTCCCTGGGGGGGTCCTGGGACGAGGACGATTCGTGGGAGGACCTCGGTGGTGCGGAGGACGGAGCCGGGGAGGCCGCCGGTGGTTCGAGGGAGGCTTCCGTGGAGGTCGAGTCCTCGCCTGGCCTCCAAGATTCGTCTTTCGGCCTCAAAAAGGCTTCTCCAGGCCTCCAAAATCCCGATTTCGGCCTCCAGGAGGATCTAGCGGACCCCCAGGATCCATCATCGGGCCTCCAGGAGGCTTCTCCAGACCAAGATCCCTCTTTTGGCCTCAAAAAAGTTTCTCCAGACTTCCAAAATCCTGATTTTGGCCTCCAGGAGGATCTCGTGGACCTCCAGGATCCATCATCGGGCCTCGACAAGGATCTCTTGGGCCTCCAAAATCCCAATTTTGGCCTCAAGGCTTCTCCAGACCTCCAAAATCCCAAATTTGGCCTCCAGGAGGATCTCGTGGACCTCCAGGAGCCATCATCGGGCCCCGACGAGGATCTCCTGGGCCTCCAGGAGCCCAATTTTGGCCTCAAAAAGGCTTCTCCGGGCCTCCAAAATCCCAAATTTGGCCTCCAGGAGGACCTCCTGGACCTCCAGGAGCCATCTTCTGGCTCTGGAGAGGGTCCTCCAGCCCCCCAACTTGGTCCTCCAGCCCCCCAACTTGGTCCTCCAGCCCCCTAAGCTCGCCCCCCGCCCCGGAGGCCGGACCTCCTCCAGGTCCTCCCTGGCCTCCAGCCTCCAGCCTCCAACCCCGGGGGCAGGATTAAACGCTTTGTGCTGCAGCCCCGCCTCGGCCTGGTCTCTTGGGGGGGGGACTGGGAGGGACTGGGAGGCACTGGGAGGTCACTGGGAGGGACTGGGGTAGACTGGAGGGGGATTGGGAGGGACTGGGAGGGGTTTGGGAGGGACTGGGAGGTCACTGGGAGGGACTGGGGTAGACTGGAGGGGGATTGGGAGGGACTGGGCGGGGTCTGGGAGGGACTGGGAGGTCACTGGGAGGGACTGGGGTAGACTGGAGGGGGATCGGGAGGGACTGGGAGGGACTGGGGGGCACTGGGAAGGGACTGGGAGGGGACTTGGAGGTACTGGGAGGTACTGGGAGGTACTGGGGGGCACTGGGAGGCACTGGGAGGTCACCGAGGGGCACTGGGAGGAGACTGGGAGGCACTGGGGGGCACTGGGAGGGGACTGGGAGGAGACTGGGAGGCACTGGGGGGCACTGGGAGGGGTCTGGGAGGGGACTGGGAGGTACTGGGAGGGGACTGGGAGGTACTGGGAGGGGACTGGAAGGTCACTGAGGGGCACCGGGAGGGGCTGGAAAGTAACTGAAAGGGACTGGAGGGCACTGGGAGGTACTGGGAGGGGACTGGGATGCACTGGGAGGGACTGGGAAAGGACTGGGAGGAACTGGGGGGCACCGGGAGGCACTGAGAGAGACTGGGAGGTAACTGGGAGGTACTGGGGAGCACTGGGAGGTCACTGAGGGGCACTGGGAGGAGACTGGGAGGCACTGGGAGGTACTGGGGGGGCACTGGGAGGTACCGGGGGGCACTGGGAGGTACTGGGGGGGCACTGGGAGGTACTGGGGGGCACTGGGAAGGACTGGAAGGTACTGGGAGGGGACTGAGAGGTAACTGGGAGGGAACTGGGAGGTACTGGGAGGTACTGGGAGGCTTCTTCACCCCCACAGACCCCACAACCCCCCCCCGGATCCCCTTTAGGGACCCCAGAGACCCCCCCGGCACCCCATAGACCCCCCCCAAAACCCCCCCAAAACCCTTTTAGGGCCGGGGGGGGGGGCCCCAATTTCCTGGGGAGGGGGTGGGGGGGGGGCGGATCCTGCCCCCATAATGCGGAAGAGCTCGGCCAGGGCGCCCCATAGCGCCCCATAGCGCCCCATAGCGCCCCATAGGAACCCCATAGCCCCCTCCCCGCCCCATAACCCCCCCCCAGCCCCATAGAGCCCTATAGGAACCCCATAGCCCCCTCCCCACCCCATAACCCCCTCCCCGGCCCCATAGCGCCCTATAGGAACCCCATAGCCCCCTCCCAGTCCCATAAACCCCCCCCAGCCCCATAGAGCCCTACAGGAACCCTATAGCCCCCCCCCCGGCCCCATAGACACCCTCCCGGCCCCATAACCCCCCCCCCAGCCCCATAACCCCCCCCCAGCCCCATAGAGCCCTATAGAAACCCTATAGCCCCCTCCCCACTCCATAGAGCCCTATAGGAACCCCATAGACCCCCCACAACCCCATAGCCCCCCCCCAAACCCCATAACCCCACCCCAGCCCCATAGACCCCCCCCAGCCCCATAGAAACCCCATAACCCCCCTCCAGCCCCATAGACCCCCCCCAAACCCCATAACCCCCCCCAACCCCATAGCCCCCCCTCCAACCCCATAACCCCCCCCAACCCCATAACCCCCCCCAGCCCCATAGAAACCCCATAGACCCCCCCCAACCCCATAACCCCCCCCCAGCCCCATAGAAACCCCATAACCCCCCCTCCAGCCCCATAGACCCCCCCCAGCCCCATAGAAACCCCATAACCCCCCCTCCGGCCCCATAGACCCCCCCCAACCCCATAGCCCCCCCCCAACCCCATAACCACCCCCTCCAACCCCATAGCCCCCCCCCAACCCCCATAACCCCCCCCAACCCCATAACCCCCCCCAGCCCCATAGAAACCCCATAGACCCCCCCCAACCCCATAACCCCCCCCAGCCCCATAGAAACCCCATAGCCCCCCCCCAAACCCCATAACCCCCCCCCCCCCCCCAAAAAAAAATGCCCCCCCCTTGGGCCCTGGCCCTGACCCTCTTCTGGGTCCCGGGGGTTATGGGGCGCCCCACGACCCTGCCCCCCCCTCCTCCCCCTCCCCCCCCCCGCCGAGTGCCCCCCCCCAATTTGCGGGCGCTGCCTTGGGGCCATGGTGGGGCTGGGGGCGCTGGGGGGGGCCCTGATGCTGGCGGGGGGGCTCCTGTGCCAGCAGCTCCTCCTCCGGGGGGGGGGGACAGGGACACCCCAGGGCCCCCCCCCCCCCAGAACTTTGGGGCCCCCCTCCCCCACCCTGGGGGGACGACGACCCCCCCCCTCCCGCCCCCCCCCAAAATTTGGGCCCCCCCCGCCGCCCCCCCCCAGCCCCGCGTCACTTTGAGGGAGATCGGGGATTTTTTTCAGCGGGGGGGGAAGGGCTAAAAAAAAAAAAAAGGGGGGGGGGACCCCAAAAATTTTTTTTTGGGGGGGTGAGGGTTTGGGGGGGGTCATTTTGGGGGTGGGGGGGGCTGAAAGTGGCAGTGGGGAGAGGTTGGGGGGGCTGAAAGCGCCCATCAGGGGGGTTGGGGGGTCTTGAAACCGTCATTTGGGGGTTTGGGGGGGTCTTGAAACTGTTATTTGGGGTTTGGGGGGGCTGAAACTGTCATTTGGGGGGGGTTGGGGGGTCTTGAAACCGTTATTTGGGGATTTTGGGGGGTCTTGAAACTGTCATTTGGGGTTTGGGGGGGGTCTTGAAACCATCATTTGAGGGTTTTGGGGGGTCTTGAAACTGTCATTTGGGGTTTAGGAGGGGGGGTCTTGAAACCGTCATTTGGGGGTTTGGGGGGGTCTTGAAACTGTCATTTGGGGGTTTGGGGGGGGTCTTGAAACTCATTTGGGGGGTTGGGGGGGTCTTGAAACCATCATTTGGGGGTTTGGGGGGGCTGAAACTGTCATTTGGGGGTTTGGGGGGTCTTGAAACCGTCATTTGGGGGTTTGGGGGGGGGTCTTGAAACTGTCATTTGGGGGGTTTGGGGGGGTCTTGAAACCATCATTTGGGGGTTTGGGGGGGTCTTGAAACCGTCATTTGGGGGTTTGGGGGGGGTCTTGAAACTGTTATTTGGAGGTTTGGGGGGGGTCTTGAAACCGGCATTTGGGGGTTTGGGGGGGGGGGGGGTCTTGAAACTGTTATTTGGGGGTTTGGGGGGGTCCTGAAACTGTTATTTGGGGGTTTGGGGGGGTCTTGAAACCGTCATTTGGGGGGTTGGGGGGGGTCTTGAAACCGCCAATCAGGAGCAAGGGGGTGCCCCAAAAATTTAGTTAGGACTGGGCCCCAAAAATGGTATTTAGGACTTTTGGGGTGCCCTGAAACTGCCAATTAGGAACTTTGGGGGGCCTTGAAACCGTCAATTAGGAACTTTGGGGTGCCTTGAAACTGTCATTTGGGGATTTCGGGGGGTCTTGAAACTGCCAATCAGGAGCAAGGGGGTGCCCCAAAAATTTAGTTAGGTTTGGGCCCCCAAAATGTTATGTAGGACTTTTGGGGTGCCCTGAAACTGTCAATTAGGAACTTTGGGGGGCCTTGAAACCGTCATTCGGGGATTTCGGGGGGTCTTGAAACTGCCAATCAGGAGCACGGGGGTGTCCCCAAAATATCTGTTAGGACTGGGCCCCAAAAATGGTATGTAGGACTTTTGGGGTGCCCTGAAACTGCCAATTAGAAACTTTGGGGTGCCCTGAAACCGTCATTTGGAGATTTCGGAGGGTCTTGAAACCACCAATCGGGTGTTTTGGGGGGTCTTGAAACCACCAATCGGGTGTTTTGGGGGGTCCCAAAAAATGTTAGTTAGGACTGGGCCCCAAAAATGGTATTTAGGACTTTTGGGGTGCCCTGAAACTGCCAATTAGGAACTTTGGGGCACCCCGAAACCGCCAATTTCTCCATGGACCTATGGGGAGCCTCGAAACCGCCAATACATCCAAAGATCTATGGGGTACCCCAAAACCACCACACGTTGATGGACCTATGGGGTGCCTCGAAACCGCCAACTTCTCCTCGGATTTATGGGGCGCCTCGAAACCGCCAGTGCCTCCTGGATCTATGGGGAGCCCCGAAACCGCCAACTTCTCCCCGGACCTGTGGGGAACCTCGAAACCGACGACTTTTCCCAGGCCTTATGGGGTGCCCCGAAACCGCCAACTTCTCCTTGGACCTATGGGGTACCCCGAAACTGCCATTGTCTCCTGAATCTATGGGGTGCCTCGAAACCACCAATTTCTCTATGGACCTAGGGGGTACCCCGAAACTGCCAACTTCTCCCTGGACCTGTGGGGAGCCTTGAAACCGCCAACTTCTCCTCGGATTTATGGGGCGCCTCGAAACCGCCGTTGTCGCCTGGATCTATGGGGCACCCCGAAACTGCCAACTTCTCCATGGACCTATGGGGAGCCTCGAAACCACTGACTTTTCCCAGGCCTTATGGGGCGCCCCGAAACCGCCAACTTCTCCTCGGATTTATGGGACACCCCGAAACCGCCAGTGTCTCCTGGACCTATGGGGAGCCCCGAAACTGCCAACTTCTCCTTGGATTTATGGGGCACCTCGAAACCACTGGTGTCTCCGGGATCTATGGGGAGCCTTGAAACCCCCAATTTCTCTATGGACCTATGGGGCACCCCGAAACTGCTGGTGTCTCCTGGACCTATGGGGCACCTTGAAACCACCAGTGGGCCTATGGGGTACCCCGAAACTGCCAACTTCTCCCTGGACCTATGGGGAGCCTCGAAACCGCCAACTTCTCCTTGGATTTATGGGGCACCCCGAAACCGCCAGTGCCTCCTGGATCTATGGGGAGCCCCAAAACCGCCAACTTCTCCCTGGACCTGTGGGGAACCTCGAAACCGACGACTTTTCCCAGGCCTTATGGGGCGCCCCGAAACCGCCAACTTCTCCTTGGACTTATGGGGCGCCTCGAAACCGCCGTTGTCTCCCGGCCTTATGGGGCACCCCGAAACCGCCGCCAGCCCCCCGCCAAGTCCCGGGGGGGGGGCCCCCAAGCTGTGGGGCCCCGCCCTGGGTGGCGCTTCCTGCCGGCGCTCCCCGCTTCCTGCCCGCACCGCGCTCGCCCTGTCCCCCACCAACGGCTGCGGCCCCGAAGGTACCGGCCGGGGAGTGGGTTCGGGGGTCCTCGGGGGGGCACCCAAGGGTGCTCTGGGGGGGCTTGGAGGTGGGGGCGGGGGTGTTATGGGGTGCTCCAGGGTGTGGGGGGGGGAAGTTGGGGTGGTTGGGGGGAGGGTAAGGATGCTGTGGGGACGTGGGGTGGGGTCCCAAGGGTGCTGGGGGGCACCCAAGGGTGCTGGGGGGGCTTAGAGGGTCCTAAGGGGTTATGGGGAGGCAAGGGTGCTGCGGAGCACCCAAGGGTGCTGGGGGGGACCCGAGGGTGCAACGGGGGACCCGCGGCTTCCAAGCGTGCCGCGGGGAATCCCAAGGGTGCTCCGGGGGCACCCAAGGGTGCTGGGGGGGAACGGAAAGGTCCCAAGGGTGCTATGGGGGACTGAAGGGTCCCAAGGGTGCCCCGGGGGGACCCAAGGGTGCTGTGGGGACTTGGGGGGGGGAGGGGGACAAGGGTTTCATTGGTGACAAGGGGGGGGGTTGTGGGGCACCCAAGGGTGCTAAAGGGACTAAAGGGGGGGTCCAAAGGCTGCTGGGGGGCACCCAAAGGTGCTATGGGGACCCAAGGGTGCTACGGGGTGGGAGTTCGGGGTGCCGAGGGGGTTGTGGGTGCCCAGAGGGTGCTAGGGTGACCTGGGGCGGGGGGGGTGGGGGAGATGGAGCACCCAAGGGTGCTATGGGGAGTCCCAATGGGGATTTTTGGGGAGGGGGGAGGCTGAGAGCATTGGAGGGGGGGGTCTCAAAGGTGCTGGGAGGGTCCCAAGGGTGCTGGGGGGGTCCCAAGGGTGCTGGGGGGATCCCAAGGGTGCTTGGGGCGGGTCCTAAGGTGCTGAAGAGGGTCCCAAGGGTGCTGGGGGGGGTCCCAAGGGTGCTGGGGGGGGGTCCCAAGGGTGCTTGGAGGGTCCCAAGGGTGCTGGGGGGGTCCCAAGGGTGCTGGGGGGGTCCAAAGGGTGCTGGGGGGTCCCAAGGGTGCTGAGGGGGTCCCATGGGTGCTGCCCCCCCCCCTACAGGGACCCCAGGACATGGGGGGCCACCCCCTGGCTCGCTTGGCCACCGCCCTCTGCGCCCTCCTGGCCACCCGCGTCAGCGCCCAGGACCCCCCCCGTGGCCACCGCCACCTTCGCCCCCTCCCCCCCGGTGGCCACCGAGGGCCAGGAGCTGGCCACCACTGGGACCCCAGCGGAGACCAGTCCCGGGACATCCCAGTGGCCCAAAAGCCCCCTCGGGGACCCGGTGGCCACCACCCAGGACCACCAGGACCCCCTGGTTGGCTACCAAGCCACCTCAAAGAGCGGCGGTGGCCACCACCAGGGGCTGGTGGCCACCGGTGGCCACCACCATGCCGTGACGGAGGCCACCCTTTGGGCGACCACGGTGGCCACCATGGGTGGCTACCAGCCGCCGGCGGAGCCCACCGTTGGTCGCCAAGTTTTCGGGGGGCTCACCAGCCACCAGCCGCCTTTGGAGGCCACCAGTGGCCACCAGAAGAAGGCGCTGGCCACCACTGAAGACCAGATGGCCTCGTGGGTCCCCATGGGCCACCAGCCAACGTTGGAGGCCACCACTGGCCACGACCTGACAGAGGCGGACACCACTGAAGACCAAATGACCTCCTTGGTCTCCACTAGCCCACAGGCAATGTTAGTGGCCACCGGTGGCCACCAACCACCTTGGAAGACCACCGTTGGCTACCAATCGCCTTCGAAGACCACTGTTGGCCACCAACCACCTTTGAAGACCACCATTGGCCACCAAACACCTTTGAAGACCACCGTTGGCTACCAATTGCCTTCAAAGACCACCATTGGCTACCAACCACCTTCGAAGACCACCGTTGGCTACCAATCCCCTTTGAAGACCACCGTTGGCTACCAATCCCCTTCGAAGACCACCGTTGGCTACCAATCACCATTGAAGACCACCGTTGGCCACCAATGGCCTTCGAAGCCCACCGTTGGCCACCACCCCCCTCGGAAGCCCACCGTTGGCCACCCCCCAACCCCGTTGGCCACCGTTGGCCACCACCCAACCCCGGCGACCACCGAGCTCCTCTTGGCCAACCCGGGGGCGACGCCGGCCCCCCCGAGCGGCTCGTGGCGCTGGCTACTGGTGGCCTTGGTGGTGGTCATACTGGTGGCCATGCTGGCGGTGGCCTGGTGGCATTGCCAGCGCCGGCGCCACTCGGGCTCCACCTCCTTCGGGCCCTGGGCCGGCCCGGCCTTGGTGGCCGAGGACGATGGCGGCGGCGGCACGGCCACGGTGACGCAGCCCTTGGTAGCCACGGTGGCCACCATGCAGCAGGAGCCCACCCTCAGCACCTTCCGGGCCACCTCCGGCTCGGTGGCCATGGAGGAGCTGCCGGCCACCAAAGGGGAAGAAGCTCCGGCCAATGGGGAGCCTGGGGCTCAGGCCACGCCCACGACTTAGCCCCGCCCACCCCCCTCCCCAAAAAAGCTCCGCCCCCTTTGGCCCCACCCAAGGGACCCGGGTGGTCCCCGGCCCCAATTTTGTGTCATTTGGCCCCAATTTCCTGTCCCCTGTCCTCAATTTCATGCCCCCTGTCCCCAATTTCAAGGCCTTCATCCCCAATTTCCTGTCCCCAGTTTTGGGTCTCCTGGCCCCAAATTTCATGTCCCCAATTTTGTGTCTTCTGTCCCCAATTTTGTGTCATTTGTCCCCAATTTCATGCCCCCTGTTCCCAATTTCGTGCCCCATGTCCCCAATTTCCTGTCCCCTGTCCCCAGTTTCCTGTCCTTCGTCCCCAATTTCCTGTCCCCAATTTTGTGTGTCCTGTCCCCAAATTTCATGTCCCCTGCACCCAATTTTGTGTCATTTGTCCCCAATTTCCTGTCCCCTGTCCCCAATTTCATGTCCTTCGTCCTCAGTTTCCTGTCCCCAATTTTGTGTCTCCTGGCCCCAAATTTCATGTCCCCTGTCCCCAGTTTTGTGTCCCTTGTCCCCAATTTCCTGTCCTTCATCCCCAATTTCCTGTCCCCAATTTCATGTCCCCTGTTCCCAATTTCAAGTCCTTCATCCCCAATTTCCTGTCCCCAATTTTGTGTGTCCTGTCCCCAAATTTCCTGTCCCCTCTCCCCAATTTTGTGGCCCCAATTTCATGTCCCCTGCACCCAATTTTGTGTCATTTGTCCCCAATTCCAAGTCCTTCATCCCCAATTTCCTGTCCCCAATTTTGTGTCTTCTGTCCCCAATTTTGTGTCTTCTGTCCCCAATTTCGTGCCCTCTGTTCCCAATTTCGTGCCCCCTGTCCCCAATTTCCTGTCCCCCATCCCCAGTTTCGTGTCCCCTGTCCCCAATTTCATGTCCTTCGTCCCCAGTTTCCTGTCCCCAATTTTGTGTCTCCTGGCCCCAAATTTCATGTCCCCTGTCCCCAGATTTTGTGTCCCATGTCCCCTGTCCCCAGTTTTGTGTCCCTTGTCCCCAATTTCCTGTCCCTTGTCCCCAATTTCAAGGCCTTCATCCCCAATTTCCTGTCCCCAATTTTGGGTCTTCTGTCCCCAAATTTCGTGCCCCCCGTCCCCAGTTTCGTGCCCTCTGTTCCCAATTTTGTGTCCCCTGTCCCCAATTTTGTGTCCCCCGTCCCCAATTTCCTGTCCCCTGTCCCCAATTTCCTGTCCTTCGTCCCCAATTTCCTGTCCCCAATTTTGTGTGTCCTGTCCCCAAATTTCCTGTCCCCTCTCCCCAATTTTGTGTCCCCAATTTCCTGTCCCCTGTCCCCAATTTCCTGTCCTTTGTCCCCAATTTCCTGTCCCCAATTTTGGGTCTCCTGGCCCCAAATTTCGTGTCCTCTGTCCCCAATTTCATGTTCCCTGTCCCCAGTTTTGTGTCCCTTGTCCCCAGTTTCCTGTCCCCTGTCCCCAATTTTATGTCCTTCGTCCTCAATTTCCTGTCCCCAATTTTGGGTCTCCTGTCCCCAAATTTTGTGCCCCCCTTTCCCCAATTTCGTGTCCCCAATTTAGTGCCACCTGTCCCCAATTTCCTGTCCCCTTTCCCCAATTTTGTGTCCCCAATTTCCTGTCCCCTGTCCCCAGTTTTGTGTCCCCTGTCCCCAATTTCCTCTCCCTGTCCCCAATTTTGTGACAAAATTTATATTTTTCTCCTTTTTTTGTACTTTTTTTTTTAAATTTTCAGAAGCTATTTAATAAAAACATCCAGACCGAGCTGCGGTGTCCCCCCCAAAAAAATAAATGTCCCCCCCCATATAGCCCCGTGTCCCCCCAAAATATGTCACCCCCCCCCCCCCATATAGAAGGAGCCCAGTTAATGCCCCTTTCTCTCCCAGTTCTCCCAGTTTGAGCCCAGAACTGGGTGGGACGTGGCATGGGGCGACAACTCCAGCACCCTTGGGTGACTCATGGGCCCCTCCTAATTAACCCAGCCCCTCCTAATTAACCTGGCCCCTCCTAATTAACCCAGCTCCTCCTAATTAACCAGGCCCCTCCTAATTAACCCGGCCCCTCCTAATTAACCTGGCCCCTCCTAATTAACCCAGCCCCTCCTAATTAACCCGGCCCCTCCTAATTAACCTGGCCCCTCCTAATTAACCTGGCCCCTCCTAATTAACCCAGCCCCTCCTAATTAACCCGGCCCCTCCTAATTAATCTGGCCCCTCCTAATTAACCCGGCCCCTCCTAATTAACCCGGCCCCTCCTAATTAACCCGGGCGCCGCCTGGCTGTGACATCACTGCTCCGGCACTCGATGACGTCATGTCCACGTTTATTTATTGCCTTCAGGAGGTGAGAAAGCAGCCCCGAAATGGGCCCAAACTTGGTGGTTTTCTCCCCAAAAGGACGGGGAAAGGAAATCCAAGATGGCCGCCCCCACAGCAGCGTCCTCCATCCAAGATGGCCGCCCCCACAGCAGCACCCTCGGTCCAAGATGGCCGCCCCCACAGCAGCGTCCTCCATCCAAGATGGCCGCCTGCCCGCCAGGATGACGTCACGGCCGTCCCCCGACGCCAACGGATCCAACATGGCCGCCCTCGAAGCTCAATCCAAGATGGCCGCCGCCACCCGAGATGGCCGACAGGTCAACCGCCTGGTGGCCGCCACCGCCGTGGCCCCAGCTCAGCCAAGATGGCCGCCAATCCAAGATGGCCGCCACCCCCAAGATGGCCGCCACCCCAAGATGGCCGCCACACCCAAGATGGCTGCCAATCCAAGATGGCCGCCAATCCAAGATGGCCGCCAATCCAAGATGGCCGCCACCCCCAAGATGGCCACCCCTAGCTCCACCCCCAATATGGCCGACCTCAGACCAGCCCCCCCAAGATGGCCCCGCCCCCTAAGATGGCCACACCTCCTGGCCACGCCCACCCCAAGATGGCAGCCCTAGGCCCGCCCCCAAGATGGCCGCCCCCAGCCCCACCCCCTAAGGCGGCCCCGCCCTAGGCTCCACCCCCAACATGGCTGCCCTCCCAGGCCCCGCCCACAAAGTGGCTGCCACAGGCCCCGCCCACCCACCTAGACCCCGCCCCCAGGGCATCCACCCCCTTCAGGCCCCGCCCCCAACACGCCCACTTAGGCCACGCCCACTCCAAGATGGCCGCTCACACCCCGCCCCCAAGATGGCTGCCCCCAGCTGCCACAAAATGGCTGCCCTAAGCCCCGCCCACCCACCTCAGCCCCACCCACGCTGGCCAATCAGGCCCGCCCCCAAGCTCTCCCCCCTCCAAGCCCCGCCCCTAACCCCGCCCCCTCAGCGCCCCATTGGCCGCCACCCCGGCGGCAGCCATGACAGCGATGAGGGAGGCGGCAGCCGATAGGGCGAGGCCCATGAGGGCGACCATCTTGTCGGCGGGGGCGGGGAGGACGCAGGCCAGGGGCGGGCAGGGGGCGGGGCCCGGCGGGCGGCAGCCAATGGGAGCGGCCGTGAGGACGGGGAGCTGGCGGCTAAGCACCGCCCACAGGAAGCCGCCCTCGGCCACCGCCAAGATGGCCGCCACCACCGCCCGCAGGCAGGCCCGGCACCGCCCGGCGGCCATCTTGGGCGTGGCGGTCACGTGATGGGTGGGGGCGGCCCGATTGGCTGCGGCGTCGGGGGACCGGGTGGCCATGTTGGGGGCCTCAATCACGTGATCCTCGTCGGCCATCTTGGATTTGGCGCTTGGGAGGCTCCAATTGGTCAGCTGGAGGTCTTCGGTCACGTGACCTTCGTCAGCCATCTTGGATTTGGCAATATGGCGGCACCAGGCGGCCATGTTGGGGGCCTCGGTCACGTGACCCTCGTCGGCCATCTTGGATTTGGCGCTGGAAGCCTCCAATTGGTCATTATGAGGTCTTCGGTCACGTGACCCTCGTCGGCCATCTTGAATTTGATACTTGGGAGGCTCCAATTGGTCGGCTGGAGGCCTTTGGTCATGTGACCTTCGTCGGCCATCTTGCATTTGATCTGTGGGAGGCTCCAATTGGTCAGCTGGAGGTCTTCGGTCACGTGATCCCCGTCGGCCATCTTGGATTTGGCAGCGGGGCGTTGCCGGGCGGCCATCTTGCCTTCCTTCCCCGGGCGGGGCCTGGAAGTTTCCGGACGCCACCCGCCCACATCAGGGCCTTCGCCCTCCCCCTTCTCCCGCCCAGCGGCCATCTTAGTGCCGGGACCACGCCCGCCACGCCCTCTCCTTTCCTCCCTGGCCCCCCTGTGCTCGGCGGCCATATTGGAGAGCCTGAACCCCCCACGTCCGGCGGCCATATTGGACCAGTCACCCCCATGCTCGGCGGCCATATTGGACCACTGTCCCCCATTTCCGGTGGCCATATTGGACCAGTCACCCCCATGCTCGGCGGCCATATTGGGCCAGTCACCCCCATTTCTGGTGGCCATATTGCAGAGCCTGAACCCCCCGTTTCCGGTTGGCCATATTGGCCCACTCTCCCCCGTTTCCGGCAGCCATATTGAACCAGTCACCCCCATGCTCGGCGGCCATATTGGACCAGTCCCCCCGTTTCCGGTGGCCATATTACAGAGCCTGAACCCCCCGTTTCCGGCGGCCATATTGAACCAGTCACCCCCCTGCTCGGCGGCCATATTGGCCCCCTCCCCTCCGCTCCCGGCGGCCATCTCGGCCCCCTCCCCCTCGTTCCGCGGCCATCTTGGCGCCCCCCTCCCGCCTTTCCCGCGGGGGCCGGGGGGCTGCAGGAGGCGGAGGAGGGTGACGGGGAGGAGGGCGAGAGGAAGGAGAAGCTCCAGAGGGCCCCCATGGGGGCGGCGAAGTGCTGGTTGTAACAGAGGGTGGCGCAGAGGCGCCGGAGCCCCGGGGGGGCGGGGGGGGGGGTGAAGGGGGCGCCGAGGGGGGGGTCCCAGGCGCACACCAGGTCGTGGGGGGGGCCCCGGCCAGACGGAGCGGGCGAAGACGATGGCGAGGAGGCGGAGGGCCAGGAGGAAATACCAGCAGGCGGCCCCCCCGGGGGGGGGACAGGGCCCCCCAGGCCACGTGGAGGAGGGGGTGCAGCAGCTCGGCCGCCCCCTCCAGGAGCGACCCCATCTGTAAACGGGGGGGGGGGGGGAGGGGGTCAGAAGGGGGGTTATGGGGGTCAGAGGGGGGGTTTATGGGGTCGGGGGGGGGTTATGGGGGGCTGGGGGGGGGTGTTGGGGGGCTGGGGGTGGGGTTATGGGGTCAGAGGGGGGGTTATGGGGTCGGGGGGGGTGTTGGGGTCGGGGGGGTTATGGGGTCAGAGGGGGGGTTATGGGGGTCGGGGGGGGGGGGTGTTGGGGGCTGGGGGGGGGGTTTATGGGGTCAGAGGGGGGGTTATGGGGTCGGGGGGGGTTATGGGGTCGGGGGGGGGTGTTGGGGGGCTGGGGGGGGTTATGGGGTCAGAGGGGGGGGTTATGGGGTCGGGGGGGGGTGTTGGTTGGTGGGGCTGGGGGGGTATGGGGTCGGGGGGGGTGTTGGGGGGCTGGGGGGGGGGTTATGGGGTCGGGGGGGGATGTTGGGGGGGCTGGGGGGGGTTATGGGGTCAGAGGGGGGGTTATGGGGTCGGGGGGGGTGTTGGGGGCTGGGGGGGGGTATGGGGTCAAATTGGGGGTTATGGGGTTGGGGGGGGTTATGGGTCGGGGGGGCGTTATGGGGTCGGGGGGGGTGTTGGGGGGCTGGGGGGGGGGTATGGGGTCGGGGGGGGTTATGGGGTCGGGGGGGGTTATGGGGTCAGAGGGGGGGGTGTTGGGGGGCTGGGGGGGGGTTATGGGGGTCGGGGGTGGGGGGGTGTTGGGGGGCTGGGGGGGGTTATGGGGGTCGGGGGGGGGTTATGGGTTCAGGGGGGCTTTTGGGGGGGCGTTGGGGGGTCATAAGGTCTGGGGAGGATGGGGGGGGACGGGGGGAGGGGGGCTGCCCCATTGGGGATGGGGGGGCAGAGATCGCACTGAGACCCCCGGGGGACCCCCTTTCTGCCCCATAGATCCCCCTGCCCCATAGCTCTGGCCCCATAGATCACCCTAACCCCCCACCTCAGCCCCATAGCTCTGCCCCATAGCCCCCCCTGCCCCCTCCCCTGCCCCATAGCCCCCCAGCCCCATAGCCCCCCCCCAACCCCCAGGGACCCCCACTTCTGCCCCATAGCCCCCCCAGCCCCATAGCTCTGCCCCATAGCCCCCCCCCCCGCCCCCCCCCCGCCCCCATAGCACACCCCCCCGCCCCCCCCCCCCCTGCCCCACAGCCCCTCCCCCCCCCCCCCCCTACCTCCGTCTCTTCCTCCTCCTCCTCCTCCTCGGGGCCGGGACTGGGCAGCGCGAGCCCCAATCCCGGCCTGGGGGATCCCCAAGCCCCGCCCCCAAAGGGGCGGAGCCACGAGGCCACGCCCCCCAGCCCCTCCCCCCCCCCCCCCCCCAGACCAGGAGGCAGGGAGAGGCGTCGGGTGCCTTTAATTGGTAATTAGGGGGGAAATTATGCTAATGAGGGGGGCGTGGCCACGGGGTGGGGAGCGGGGCGGGGCAAAAGCTGGAGGCGGAGCCTGGGAGAGGGGGGGAGGAGCTCAAAGCCCGGCCCGGATCACGGCGGGGAGCGGATCAGGATTTGGAGCGAGAGAGAAGGAAAACACGGCCTGGATCCGAGCCCGGAGCCTGCACGGATCCGGATCCGGCCTGGATCCGGAGCAGGATCCGGATTGGGACTCAAAACCCGGCCTGGATCTGGCTCAGGATCCGGGACTGGAGGCAGAACCCGGCCCAGGATCCGGATTGGGGCCCAAAACCTGGCCTGGATCTGGCCCTGGATCCGGATTGGAGCCAGAACCTGGCCTGGATCAGACTTGGGATCTGGATTGGGGCCCAAAACCTGGCCTGGATCGCTACCAGGATCCATATGGGAGCCAAAATCTGGCCTGGATTGCAGCCAGGATCCGGATCAGAGCCAAAACCCGGCCTGGATCGCTGCCAGGATCTGGATTGGGGCTGAAAATCTGGTCTGGATCACAGCCAGGATCCAGATTGGGGCCAAAACCCGGCCTGGATCGCAGCCAGGATCCAGGTCAGAGCCAAAACCTGGACTGGAGTCCCTATAGGATCAGGGTTAGAGCCAAAACCTGGCCTGGATCACCCTGAGGATCTGGGTAAATGCCAAACCTGGCCCTGGATTACCCTTGGGATTAGGATCAGTGCTAAAACCTGGCCTGGACAGCCCCCGGGATCAGGGTCAGAGCCAACAATCCGGCCTGGATTTCTCTTGGGATCAGGGTCTGAACCACAAAACCCGGCCTGGATCCCCCTTAGGATCAAGGCCAGAGCCAAAACCCCGGCCTGGATCCCCCTCCGGATCAAGGCCAGAGCCAAAACCCGGCCTGGATCCTCCTCCGGATCAGGGTCCGAGCCAAAACCCAGCCTGGATCCCCCCGTAATCACCCAACCCCCCCCCAAACCTCCCCCCACCCTTTCCTCCGAGCCCATCCCCGCCCCAATCTCACTTGGGGACCCCCCCCAACCCCATCACCCACCCCACAGAGACCCCCCCTTGTATCACAACCCCCCCCGGGGGGGGCACTCACCCCAAATCCAGCTGCCGGATCCAGCTGACGGTGCGTCCCCGGGCCTCCTCCCAGCTGTAGAGGGGCCGGTAGCCGAACCGGCGCTGAGCCTTGTCGGTAGCCACGGTGAAGGGGGTGCTAGCCACGGCCAGCGTGTAGGGATTGAGGAGGGGGGCGTAGGGGCAGAGGGGCTTCAACAACGTCCTCAGCAAGGCGTTGAGGTGGGCCAGGACGAGGAGGAGCCCCCGGGGGGCGCGGGGACCCCCGAAACGGAGCCCGGCGGGGCCGAGGAGGAGCATGTTGAAGTCCTCGTAGGCGGCGTAGGGCGAGGAGTCGTAGCAGTAGAAGACTTCGCCCCCCACGGCAGCCGGAGCGCTGGAGGGCGGCGCGGGCGGCCAGGAGGTGCATCCAGGCCACGTTGCCTGCGGGGGGAGAGAGAGAGAGGGAGGGGGGTTTTTGGGGGGAAATAAGGGGGTTTGGGGGGAAAAAAAGTGGGTTTTGGGGTGATGGGGGGGGAGATGAGGGGGTTGTGGGGTCGGGAGATGGGGTTATGGGGGGTTATGGGGTGGGGAGAGGGGGTTATGGGGGGGTTATGGGGAAAAAAGGGGGTTTTGGGGTTATGGGGTGGGGAGATAAGGGGGTTATGGGGTCAGGAAATGAGGTTATGGGGGGTTATGGGGTGGGGGAGAGGGTTATGGGGGGAAATAAGGGGGTTTTGGGGGGGAAAAGGGGGTTTTGGGGTGATGGGGGAGGAGATGAGGGGGGTTGTGGGGTCGGGAGATGGGGTAGTTGGGGGGTTATGGGGAGGATATGGGGAAAAAAGGGGGAGTTTGGGGTTATGGGGGGGAAGATGAGGGGGTTATGGGGTCAGGAGATGGGGTTATGGGGGGTTTATGGGGTGGGGAGAGGGGTTATGGGGGAAAAAGGCAGCTATGGGGCAGCTATGGGGCCATTAAGGGTCACTATGGGGCAGCTATGGGATATCTATGGGGCCATTATAGGACCATTATAGGGTCGCTATGGGGCAGCCATGGGGCAGCTATGGGGTCATTATGGGGCCATTATAAGGTCTGTATAGGATCGCTATGGGACATCTATTGGGGCCATTATAGGGTCGCTATGGGGCCATTATAGGGTCACTATGGGGCAGCTATGGGATATCTATAGGGCCATTATAGGGTCACTATAGGGTCGCTATGGGGCAGCTATGGGGCCATTATAGGGTCGCTATGGGGCCATTATAGGGTCGCTATGGGGCAGCTATGGGGCGGCACCCACCGGCGTAGACGCGGCCGTGCTCGGCGTGGGAGGGGGAGGGTGCGGGGCAGCCACCCCCCCGCCGCCCGCCCCCCGCCGGTAGAACTGGGCCATCAGCGGGTGCCGCTCGCCGTAGATCCCGGTGGGGCGCAGAGCCACCGTCACCAGACGGCCCCCCCCGGCCACCTGCGGGAAATATGGGGGGGGTTAGGGGCTGGGTGACCCCCCCAGAACCAAGACCCCAAAGTTTGGGGTGCAAAGAGCCCCCCCATGGCCCCAAAAACCCTCCCAGAGACCCCAAAAGCCTCCCAGAGACCCCAAATCCCCCCCGGAGACCCCCAAATTCCCCCAAATCCCCCCCAAATTGTCCCCCCCCCGGCCACCTGTGGGAAATATGGGGGGGGGTTATGGGGTGGGTGACCCCCCCAGAACCAAGACCCCGAAGTTTGGGGCGCAAAGAGCCCCCCATGGCCCC